>VSMD01018422.1:0-141406 GCA_008750895.1 Mirza zaza | reverse complement strand
GGCCGTGGGAACACAGGCGGGATGCTGGGGACATAGGCGGGACGCTGGGGACACAGGTGGGGCTGTGGGGACACAGGCGGGGCTGTGGGGACACAGGCGGGACGCTGGGGACACAGGTGGGGCCGTGGGGACACAGGCGGGATGCTGGGGACACAGGCGGGGCTGTGGGGACACAGGCGGGACGCTGGGGACACAGGCGGGGCCGTGGGGACACAGGCGGGATGCTGGGGACACAGGCGGGACGCTGAGGACACAGGCAGGGCCGTGAGGACACAGATGGGATGCTGGGGACACAGGCAGGGCCGTGGGCCCCACTCGGGTGCAGGTGCAGCCTCCAGGCAAGGGCAGGGGTGTGAAGGGACTTTAGAGACAGAGAACTCTGGTTACTTCCAGTTTTGCTGGTTCCTCTCAGCTCTGATGAGCATCTTGCCTCTCTGAGCCTCAGTTTCCCTGTCTGCAGGATGAGCAGAGGGTGGTGGTGAAGATTAAGTGAGCAAGTCTGTCCAGTGCTGAGCCCTGCACCTGGCAGTGGGATGTGAGTGACGCGTGTCCCTTCCCTCTCTCCTCAGTCATTGCCTAAAGCTACCAAGAAAGAAAAGCAGCCCCTGATGGCCGGCCACAGCTGGACCCTGGTGGTCTCCTGCTGAACATAATGTCAGCATCATACAAGGCCACTCTCCGGCCACTCTGTAGCATGTGTGAACACAGATAAAGCATGGACGTTGTCCGAACCATGGAGAGGACCAAGCGTCTCCCTTTCCTGGCTCCCTTCATTGCTCCTGCCTTCTAGACGAGGGTCACCGTGGCGCTGTCTCGTTGAAGTACCTGCCTCCCAAGAGCACCCAGCCGAGCAGAACCGTGCTTCCTTCAACCCTTCCCCACATCACCCAACGCCAGCCTGAATCCTTTACATTCTTTCCAACTTGCTCTTCCTGAGATGCCCACAGCTCCCTGTGGTCGCACCCCTTTGCTACAATGAGTCAGCGAACCACGTTTGCCTGACCGCAGGTGTGTTAGGTGCGTCCTGGAGGGCCGCAATCCCACGGTTTAGAGCATCGTCTCTTTAGATTAGTGTGCTCTCCACGGCTTAATTCCAGGCTGTCATTTCTACCCTCCCCAGTCCCTTATTTTTAGGAAGCTGTGTGCCCACTGCTTCTGTTCACTGTCCCCACCCAGGAGGGGGAAAAGCCCTGGGGCAGGGGCTGTGGAGGGGAGAGATCGGGGGCACCTGCCAGAAAGAAGCCCTGGCTGAGCATCTGGGCCTCTTGGGGAATCCAAGGGCCTAGACCACCTTGATCCATGGGTGGGACAGTGGGTGGGGCAGGGACTGGGCTGGGGAGCTCAGCTGTAACAGGTGAGCTGGAGGTGGGTCCCACCTGCACCCTGTAAAGCCAGCACTGGGAGGGCCAGTGGAGAGGGAGCATCCTCTGTTCCCAAGGCCCAGGCCTGGTGAGCCGGGAGGAGCAGAGGGAGGCTGTCGCAGTGGGGCAATCCTTAGGGTGCTGCCTGGGGCGGCCTGCTCTGGGGTGGGGCGTGTATAGGCCCCCCATCCCTGGAAGCCCACCCACCTGTCTCTGCCTCTCAAGTCCCATTCATAGCTTTTTTAGGTGTGGGTAGGGTATGCTCCCTGCCCACCCATCCCCAGTGGCTGGTTCACCCTTCTTGCCCCCAACCCAGCCAGACCTTCCTTCCCAGCCCTGTGCTGCTGAAAAACACTCAATTTCTGTCTGGCTCCAGGTCACCCCACAGCTTCACAATTTCTGCTTTCTGAATCCTGGGCAATGCTTCCAGAAATCTCTGTGCTCAACTTTGCCTTTTAAGACTGGAGCTCAAGGCAGTTGTTCCTTTCAGAGCCTGTCTCCCCCAGCTTGTCACCCAGCCTTTTGGCCACTGTCCCCCCATGAATTGTCCTCCCCCCCACTTCTCTGCACCCTCCTTCAGCCTTAACCACTGCCCAGGTCTTGTCTGCTTCCCAAGCAACGGAACTCCAGGACCCAGACCCTCATAGACATAGGTGGCAAGGAGGGAGGGGCTTTATGGGGCCAGCCTGGAGTAGCCTCCCCACTGAGTCTCTTGGGTGGCCCTGCTCATGCCCAGCCAGGGCGCCGGGTCAGTTTCAGGGTTCCAATCTTGATTAGCCAGGCCTGCACCACGCCCACATCTCGGGTCGCTGCACAGCACTGCTGGTTTGGAGTCTGTAAGCTCCCTGCCCACTCCCTGCCCACTCCCTGCCCACTCCTTGCTCACTCCCTGCCCACTCCCTGCCGAGGCGGCTGGTAGAGGACATGGGGGAGTCTGGACTGGGTAGGGCAGAGACTCAATAGATTCCTCAAGGGAGTGGCTGATGGTTGTGTGACATGAGTGTCTTAGAGGGGCAGAGAGAGAATGGGAACTGGTCCAACTCTCTGACACTGTCCTCCGTACCCTCTGCTGGGAACGATAAGGCACGAGAGGCTCTTCATAGCTCACAGAGCCCTCTCCAGGCACCACGAGAGTTTCACAGCTGTAGGGTAACGGTTAGCACTATCCCCATTTCACAGCTATAAAGACTGAGGTTCCTGTAGGTGCCCGCTGAGAGCTGAGTTGGAAGCGAACATCTCCTCTGTGGTCCAGACCAACCCTGGTCCATGTTAGTTGCTTAGGAAGGAGCATTTTCTGCATACAGTGGGCACACACTTATGGAGCGCCTACTGTGTGCCAGGCACCTGGGATGGAGGGGGGAGGGGATACAAGGCGGAGCAAAGCCCTGGAGCTGTGAGCAAGCACATCAGGGCTGGGTGTCTGTAGAATATTCTGGGCTCGAGTAAAGGCTCAGGGCACAGGCTTCAGTGGACCCAGTGTGCATCAGCCTGAGGGGCTCACGGCGCAGGTAAGGGAACCATAGATGGGCTCAGGGCAGGGGCAGCTTATCTAGATTTGTGCTGGGGACAGGTCAGCTGGGGCCTGTGTCCTAGGGAGAAGGGGCTGCCAGCTCCCCACTGAGCTGAGCGGCTCCATGGGAGCCCCCCACCACACAAAGGAGAAGGCGGGAGGGAGGGGTCTGCCTCTCACCTCTGTGAGACCCCCAACTGGTGAAGCAGGGCTGGGTGGGCTCCCCAGCCTGGGGAGAAATAGTGAGATGCCTCCAGTCTCCCAAACTAGTCCTCTGAGGGTCCAGTGCTGTTGCCCTCTCCTGCCCTTCCAGATCCTCAGCCCCATCCAGCCCTCTGCAGGGCCCACCCTTCCCAGGCGGATTTGCATATCTGAGAGTGAGCGCATTCTTTCTGCCGAGGAGGCTGAGGCCACCGCCATGCCACAGGGCTGCTGAGCCCCCTTTGTCTGTTTGAGTTGAGCTGGCTAAAGGCTGAAGGATAATTAGTCCCACGTGGACAACTGTCCCCCTCCTTGAAGATTTAAAGGCATAGCCCACATACTGCAGCCACTCGGATCTCCCCCTTTCTCTCCCAGCCCCTCCCCGCCCGTCCTAAGGGGAGATGTCTGCGCTGGCAGGAGCCTATGAATGGCTATTTTATCTGATTAAACTGGGAGTGAACTGGCTGTTCTCTGTTACCTGTGGACTTGATGGGATATTTAGCACCAAACGTGGTGTGTGCGTATGTGTGTTTGTGTGTATGTGTGTGTGTGCATGGACTGGGCCTTTCTAGTCCATGTGTCAGGAGGAAACTGGATTGCACTGGAAAGCATTTAATCTGAGTGCAGGGGCACACCCTGACAGAGTCACTGGGCTGGGGGACGGACAGTTCTGTCCTTAGCCCTGGCCCTGTGTGTTCCAGGGTCCCGCTCTGGTCCTCCTCAGAGGGCGGAGTTGGTGGGGTCCACAGGACATGCACACCAGAGCCTGTGCCCCCTTTAGACCACACCCAGGGTAACCGGGACCGAATTCCCTCCTGCTTCCAGGGCCTGTCCTCCTGAAGGTGGCAGTGTACCCCTGTGCACTGCAAAGTCTCCCACAAAGTCTCGTGGGTGTTGAACTGACACTGAGCAAGGTGAAGAGAAAGGGAAGGGGTGGGATGAGGCCGGGGCTGGGAGCAGCTGTCCCTGTGCTCTGAGGATTCTGCGCGCTTGTTCACAGGTGTTTGTCAAGGTGGAGGAGCAGAACGTGTTTAATAGTTTGCTGGCTTCGGCTTGATTTATAACTTTCAGTTACTTGGGGTCTAGACACACGGCATGTGGGCCTCACTTGCACTCTCAAATGTCCCGGGTGGGCCCAGGGAGGGGACCTGTAGTCACAGAGCTCTGTCTCGGTGTTTACTAGGAAACCAAAGCACTCTCCCTCCCAGATGGGCTGGGGAGGCGGCGTCAGGCTCACCAGGGTCCTGACTTCTGAGTCCCAGGCTTGGCCAAGGCAGCTGTAGGATCAGCTGCTGGGCTGGAGACCCCAGAGCTGTGTCAGACCAAGACTCTCCCTCGGTCTCACCCAGCGGCCCTGGGAGGGTAAGTGACCTACCGGAGTTTCCGCACCGCAAAGTGAGGGTGATAACTGCATGCCCCTCATCGGGTTGACGCAAGGGTCACATGAGGCTATGACCAAGTTCTGTGTGCAGAGTGAGAGCTCAGCACGTCCTGCTGGGGACACCTAGTATTAGTGGCGGGCGGGCTGAGGACAGGCTGGGCTGCAGTTTGCAGAAGGACCGGCCCCATCGCCCAGGTTAGCAACTCAGTCTCCCAGTCCCCTGATTCTGCAGTCCGCCCCCACCCAGTTGATGACTCAAGACTCTCAGCAATTTATGGCCTCACCATCTTGGCTTTGTTGACGGAGAGTGCCACACTCCTGCCCCACCTGCCTACCTCTTAATCAAGGACTGGGCTGGACAGTGAGACTGGGCCGGCAGCAGCCATCAGACAAGGACAGCATGGGAGCCCACCCCTCCCTGCCTGCCTCATTTGCGTTTGCTCATTTGCTCAGGTGAAAGGGGAAATTGTCCATCCAGGCCCCTCCCTGCACAGAGTGGGAAACCGAGGCCCAGAGAGGGGAGGTCTAGCCAGGCTGACTTCTCAGGTCAGCGGCATAGTCAGAACTGGACCCCAGGCCTCCTGACGCTGCTCCCTGATGGTAGTTTTCTCTCCTCTTCATCTTCTCCGAGCCAGACCTCCTGGATGCTTGGGGCCAGGCCCTGACTTGGCCAATCCACTTCATCCACCCGCTCAGTGCCCTCTTCCGTACCCCTAAGACTGTCTCATCCCCCCCGTTTGCCAGATACATACACTGAGGTCCACAAAGAGAAGGAACTAGCTGAGGGCTCCATAGCACCTTTTGGTGAGACCCCAGGCCAGGCCTGGGAGAGAGACATACACACATGAACTAGCAATTTCCACTCAACAGATCAACAAATTCCTCTTGCAGGAACAAGTTTACCTGCTGACCTTCCTCTTCTACCAACAAATCAAAGATCTATGAACAAAGATCTATCATTGTTTTATACTAACAAGCATCACTGATGCCTCCCCGGCTTTTCTCTGTCTTGTTTATCACAGTGTCACCTGTGCACTGCCCTGGCATTCTGTATAGCATGTGCCCTGCCCGGCGGGGGGCTGGGGTTGGGGTTGGGTACCCCTGTGCTCCCACAGCCCCTGAGCAGTCTGTGCCCCATCCTGACCACACACCCCAATTCCTGATGTGTCCCTCCCACTCATCTGGGGCTTCCCGAGGACAGGGACCCTTGCACAGGGTTACCTTTGTGTGACCGCCACTTTTCTTGGGATGAGCTTCAGGAGAGGGGGTCAGAGGGAGAGGCCTGGGCGAGTCCTGCTGCTTCCTTAACTCTCCTCAGTGTCAGAGGGTCCCGTGAGCACAGTAACTACCAATTAGCCTGCTGCAAAGTGTCAGAGCGGACAGCCCTGTACAGTTTCCAGGGCACTGCCATCCACCCTCCTGTTACTCCTCTCAGCCTCAGGAGAAGAGTAGGGGGCATTATTTCCTCTACTTAACAACGAGGAGCCAGGATCAGAGAGAGGGAGTGAGTTGCTCAAGGGCACATAGCTCCTGAGCGGTGGAAACGGGACTCTGGCCCGCTAGAGCTGCACAGCGTGCCGAGGGGTCTGTGGGGTGAGATAACCAGACCTGGCTCCGAGCAGGTGCTCAAAAAGCTGGCGGCAGGAATGAATGAATGGGTGCACGTGCCAGACTGCACAGTCGACAGGGAAGGGGGAGGCAGCAGGGGCCTGGGGGGAGCACTTGGCACTTTTGCTCCCTCTGCTCATCTGTCCCCTTCTAGGTCCCCAGGCACTGTCGGCACTTGGGGCTCTAGTGCTTTCCCTTCTTACCCCCAGGTAACGCCCCTTTCTCACCAGCCTCCCCAGGCCGTCCCGCTTCCCTTGGCCTCTGCAGGGTCTCCTCCCTGGAAGCCTCCTCTTCCCCAGGGCAGGAGCATAAACGGAGGGTCTCAGAATGTGCTCCCAAACAGCCATCCCTCGGGCCAGCTGCGCCCCCCTGAAGCATTCAACCCTCAGGACGGGCTTCAGAGAGAGGCCTGCACAGTGCCCAGAGGCAGGTTCAGGCCCACTGGGTGGGGAATTCTGGGGATTTGGGGACCCAGGGGGTGCTCTGGAAGTGTGGGGCTTGGGCTCTGTGGCACCTTTACTCGGCCAGATGGGGACATACGGGCTGCAGGAGGCCAGCATGGGCCCTCCAAATCAGCCTAAGGATGCTACTGCCCCCTCCCCATCCTGCCCAATTCCCTGTTCTGTGGGCCTCAAGGCCCTTTCCCAGGGTCAAGGCCACTTGCATCTCTGGCCCAGTCACTCAGGAAGGCAGGCCCACTCCAGCGCCAGTAGCTTTCCCGGCTGGCAGCACTGGGCTTCCCCTCGCTCCAGGGGCGGGTTGGGGTTGGGATGGGCGGCAACAAGCCCACATGCGTGTACGGGTGTGTGGGGCAAGGGAGGGGGAGCTGGCCAGCAGGGGGCCTTGCTCAGCCGCTTGCACACACGAAGAGACAATAAATCGACAAACACTTAATCTCTCTGCAAATTGAAACGGAGCCGTAAATATCTGCTGCATCCCAGCAGCTGAGCTATGAGTCTCGTTTATTAATCTCTTTAGTCCCAGGTGATGGATGGAGGAGGAGAATGGCCCACTGGAGACGCGGAGGGGTGGGAGGGAGGAGGGCGGAGGGAGGAGGAGTGGGTCAGGGGTCCGGGAACAGCCTCTCTGGAGCAGGGGTCAGAGGGAGAGGCCTGGTGGATTTGTGCTCCCTCTTTTATTCTCGCCCTTATGGGGCCCCGTGAACACAGTGACTAGTAATAAGCCCCTGCAGGGTGGACGGCCCTGTACGGTTTCCAAGGCACGGCCATCCATTCTCTTGTTAGTCCTCCCCACAGCCTCAAGAGGTGGATGGGGTGACAGTACTCCCTCCACTTAACAACAAGGAGACAGGATCAGAGGGGTAGAGTGATGTAGCCAAGGCCACACCGCCCAGGAGTGGTGGAGGCGGGCCTCCGCCTGCAAGAGTGGTTCGGTGGGCCAGGGGTCTGCGGCGCAGACGGCAAGGGCATGTGTGGGGTGGGATCCTTATTTCTCCCTTCCACCTTTCTCCCCTCCCCCCTTCCTCAAATGCCTGGTAAGCCCTGTGTGGTGTGTGCCCAGGCAGGAGGGAAGAAAAATGGCAGAGTGGGGGCAGGGACGGGAAGGAGAGAGGAGCTGGCGAGGTTCTTAGCATGGCTCAGGACAGTTTGCCCCCCACAAGTGCTTATTTTTGGAGCGTCCCCCCAGCAGCGTGCAGGGCTCCTGGCTCAGGGCGGCAGAGTGCAGGGAGAAGTCCCCGTGGCCAGGTGGGTGCAGGGTGAGAAGGAGGCGGGGAGAGAGGACTGAGGCAAATTGGGGCCAGGAACGCTGGGCTGGGGAGGCTGAGGAATGCAGCAGGAGGGATGGGGTGGGAACGTATCCGGTGGCACTCACGGGGTGTCCTGAAGGGGCACTGGGTCAGGGGCATCTGTCTGGAGGCTGTTGAGGTGGACACCAGGGGCTCTGCTTTCTTCCTCTCTGTCGCACTCACTGTTTCTCTTGTGTTTTCTCTGCCCCTGTGGGTGCGAAGGGTCTGGGTCCCCAGGGGGGCTTCTGCTCTCAGGACTACCTGCCTCTGTGAGGCGCTCCCTCCTGCTCGTGGGGCCGGCCCCAGGCTCCCAGGGCTTTGTGATGCCATCGCCCCAGCTGACATTCCTGCTCCCTGTCACCCATGTGGGCGGCACCAGGATGCCCTGGCTTCCCTCTCTGGTGCCTACTGGCAGTGGCGGCAAGAAGGCTCCGGCTCCGGCTGCGCTACCTGCCACCAGGTGGTGCTGAGGGCACTGAGGTGGGTCTGAGCCTGGGTCAGCCTCGCCAGGCTGCGGACCTCAGCCCGGACCAGGGTGTGGAAGCCCCAGGGGGCTTGGGGACATCTGCTCCAACCTCCTGTGCTGACAGAGGCAGGAACTGGGGCCCAGAAAGGGAGAAGGAGTTCAAGGTCGCTTCAGGGAGCCGAGAGGGTGCTGTGAGTGCAGGGAACGGCACAGAGCTGGCTGGGCTGGCAGGGGTGTGCCTGTGGCGGGGACGCTGAAAGGGGGAGGGGTCCGGCAACTTCTAGTGGGTCAGGCCTGGAGCAGGGCAACGTCCCACGTCACAGAGGGCGACCCCAGTCCAGGTTTGCCTGGGACTATATTGGTGTAAGCACTGCAAGTCTCACACCCCTCAGTCCTGGGCGAACAGTGATGGCCGGTCACCCTAGGGCCATGCCAGGAAGACACAAAGGACTGGGCTCATAGGTGTCTCTGCTCCCTTTCACCTGTCCCATTTGATGCTGAGGGGAGGGGAGGGGAGGGAGGGTAAGCAGCCCCCCTGTGTTAGGGAAGTGGAGCAGCAGCGCTCTGCCTGCCTGGGAGGGGAGGGGTCCCTGGGCTGGGAGGCCTGCCTTTCTGGGGCCCGAGCCCCCCACCTCCACCACAGTGGGCCCTGGGAGAAGCCACAGCTTCTCTGGCCTGCCTTCCTCTCTGCACCCACGGAACTGGCCCTCTCAGCTGGCGTCAGCCCACCACCCCGAGGTGCAGGTCCCATGGGTGGGGGCGGCTGGGGAAGTGGACTTAAGGAGACTGAGGGATCCAGGGAGGGATGGTTCTCGGGTCCAGCAGGCTCAAGAAAGGGAGAGGAACAAAAGCGGTCTGCTCGAGCGGGCGTGTGAAGGGCCGAGGAGACAGTGGAGGGAGGGGAGGCTTTCAAAGAGAGAATGAAAGGAATGAGTTATTCCAGCGTGAGGAGGCTGCAAAAACTCCACTGAATCTTTCAACAACCCTTGTCAATTATTCATCTCCTGGTATGAGGGCCCTCATGTCTGCCATGAATCTCCTCTGAGTAAGGAGGAGGGAGGGCAACAGGAATCAGATTGAGAGAGAGAGAAGAGGGAGAGAGATGAGGGGGCTGCTCTATGCTTGCATTTCTGCGCTAGAAACAGCATTGGACACACGCTTCTTGAACTGAGCACCTCTGCCTGTTTAGCCAAAGCTCAAGCTCAGCCCACCTTCTCCAGGAAGCCCTCCTGGCCCTGTCTTTCACCCTCTCCCTTCTTTACCGAGAGGGTTTACTAAGCATGCCCAGCAATGCTGGCTGAGTGTGGCAGCTAAGAAGATGCAGTGTCTGAACCGTGCCCCTCTGCCTGTCGTCCCTCCCTGGTATTTATTGTGTACCTACTATGTGCTCTGCATCGTCTTCTGGGCTGTGGCTTGCTCCTGTCTGCTGGGGGATTTCCAGAGCTGGAGGCCTTGGCCTCTTCCTCCTGGTCCCCGCCCCCAGCTGGACGCAGGGCTGGGCCCTTGGCAGGGTGGGGAGTCCTGGCGTTCTGACAGGCTGGAGAGTGGGGAGCCCAGGCACATGCAGGTGTCTCATGGCCCGTTGTGGTGGAAGTGGGCCCGGCTAGAGACGGCTCGGAGCCCTCAATGTCCCTGCTCTCACACTGGTGTCAGGTGTCTGGGTCTGACGGGGAGGCTCACAGGTTATTTAGTGTGCAGAGAGTCACCACGTTCAGGACGACCCTTAACACCTCACTCTTCACACTCACACGCCCTACCAAGGCTTCTGAGTCCCCAGAAGGCACGTGTAGGCTTCCTCTCCCTCTGCCCCAGGCCCTGCACATGGCCCAAGACCGTGCCCGTGGGGCCTGGCCCTCCACGGGCCCATCTAGGACCAGAGCCTTGCACCATGTTGACACCATGGCACTTGAAAGGCCTGCGTCAAAACTAGGTGTCCGAGATGCAAAGGAGTGGCTAGGAGGCAGCGTGGGGATGAAGGCAGGTCAAAGGGCACACTTGGGGCTGCAGCCCCAGGGCAGCAGGGAGCACGTGCACAGAGGGGCACAGATCTCAACCCCCGTGCTCCTGCCTCCATTCCCCAGGTGCTCCTTTCCTCAGTGTTTAATTCCCTATTAATGTGAAGTAGGCTCTGAAGGGAATCCGAGACGAAACTGTTCCTCGGGCTTGGGGGAATGCATGATGAGACTAGATACGGACATGCAGAAATCAGGGACACTGGAGGCTCATGGCCGGAGACATGGCCATGAGCCCGGGAGGCAGTTAATAGCTTGGTTACTGCACAACCACTGCATGTCCCTGGGCCACTGCATCACCCCTGGGCTCTGCTGCTGTGACCAGTCCCTGACCACATGTGTAGGACTTGCACAACTTGTGACCATGCCATTGCTACGCAGTGTGTGCCAGTGCTATTGAAGTGTCCTCTGCTGCCCTGTGACTGTCTGTGTTCTGTGACCATGCATTGCATCCTCCTGCAATGCAGGGCTGTGTGACGTCATTCTGTGGCTTGGGCTATTGCTATGCACCAACACGCCACAGCTCCATGGCTGCACTCTGTTGCTTGTCACTGTGCCTCTTGATTGCTTAAGTTCATTCATTGCTATGTAATTTTGTCTGGTTGCTATGGAACAGTGACCCGTCGCTGCGCGCTACCTGTGACTGTCACAGAGCTGTGCACTGTTGCTACCCGCCCACGATCCACTGTCTATTACTGGGCTCTACAGGCCACGGGAACGTGCCAGTCTGGGTGCTGCGCTGAGCCTTCCGGGCTCTGGCCAGTGGGTAGGAGCTGGAGCTGAAGCTGGAGCTGGAGCTGGAGCTGGAGCTGGGGGCTGGGTGTCTAGGACTCGACTAGGGCAGAGTGTCAGAGGCGGGACTAGCTGAGCCCAGTAGAGCTGAGGAGATTGAGAGAAGCCCAGGGAGAACATGAGAGGGAAATGATGCTCAGAGGGACGGAGCCAGGGTGGGAGGGTGAACATGGGATGGAGCCAAGAGTCGGGAACAAGGAGGAACAGGACGGGCCTGGAGCAGAGTGGGACGGGGGAGACAGAGGACCAGGCCCGGTGCCCTGAACACCCTGTGAGTGTCCAAGGACGTGACGGTGCCAGGTTGTTGGGCGTGCAGGCCCCTGCCGAGCCCAGTGTTCCCTCGGCTGCATGCGAGACAGCACAAGAGCACAACATCAGGAAGCCTGGGGCAGGTCCATCCCTGCCCGTCCCTGGGCCACCTCACTGCCACCCTTTGTATAATGAGGGGATCAGTCTAGGGCTCTTTCTAATGCTCTTGCTGTCCAGCCAGAGGTTTTATTATGCCGCCCAACAAGCATTTACCAACATCTGTGTGGGGCCAGGTCTGGACAGGGCAGCCCAGAGGCTCCTTAGTTCAAGGGCTGCATGGTGGTGGCTGAGTGGACCTAACCTGGTGGCAGACCAGGGCTAGCAGCCAGTCCTTGCAGCCTTGCCAGGTATCCAGCAAGAAGGAGGGGAGAGGGACCAGGGGACCCTCTCTCTGGGTACATGGCACTGATGGGGCTGCTGGGGGTGATGTCCGACTAGAAGCTTGAGCTAGTTCTCCCTTGGCCCCATCTCACCACACCTCTGACAGTCCGTGGGCATGGGGCGCCTGAGGCCCTGGTCATCACTCAGTGCCTCCCAGAAGCCTGTCTCCGTGCCCCGGGCCACTCCTTTCTCCCCTCTGCCACTCACAAGGGTTACTCTTGCTCAAAAGCACTTCCTCCTAATGGCTAACCTTGACTTCCCAAGCTGCAGTCTAGTCTCGTCTCTTTTGGTTTAATCCTTAACAGAAAATCAAGACCCACAATCCACATTATTATGATACTCTTTCCGATATTAAAAACATTGTATAAGCAGCTCACCTTCCAGATCCATTCTACATTAAGGACTGTCTCCTCCTCAGCTCTATTTTCTCTTCTTCCCTCCTCCATAATCTCCAGCACCACTCTTTACAAACACAGAGAACACTCCAGCCCGACCCATTCCAACCCTTCCTGTCACCTCTCCTTAAAACAAATCGTGGTATAGAGATGTCTGTATCTATTCCTCTCAAATAATCCAGACCTGTTGACCTCGGCTCAGACCTTGGATTCTTTGCCCAGCAGACACCAAACCAGGGAGCCCCTGCCACACGCAGCACCAGGAGTGGGGCTGGGACTGTCAGCTGCCCCGAGAGGCTTGTCTAGCAGGGCAGCGCGAGGCCCCTGCTCCCAGACTCGGGGCGGTGCAGGGGCCGGGTCTGCGTCCTGGGGGCGGGGGCTGCACTGGCGGAGGGCTGGGCCTGGCTGGGTGGGGAGGCAGGCAGGTTGTGACGAGCTCCCACAGGGCTGAGGCCAGGAAGGGACGCCCTCACCTCGCACCTTCCTTCCTGCCTGCCTCTCCCTGTTGGCACCTTCCCTGTCTTTCCTCCGTGGCTATCTGCTTGCGCCTTTCTCTCTGGTATCACCTCCTCTTAGAGGCGCAAGAAGGGAGGTTACATGGCCAGGATGTGGGGGCGGCAGGAATTGGTTTATTCATGCTGCCCAAAAGCTCCAAAGACAAGAGCTGTATTTTTTTTATTTTGGACAAAGTTTATGTCTGAGCTGTTTCCCCAAAGGGCAGAGGCGCGAGGCGGGGCTGGGGTGGCCATGAGTGCTGCGGTGCCCTCCAATTCGTCTGGTGGGACGTGTTCCAGGACGGCGCAGAAGTGCCAGGGGAAGGTGAGGAGGCTGTCGGTGGTGAGGGCAGGTCCCGAGGGGAGGACGCCCAGCTTTTTTGCAGTCGGGCGGCCTTGTCTGGGGCCCTTCTTGGCTTCCGGAGCAGCGCCCCCCATCGGACCGCTGTGCACGCAGGCAGAAAGCCGCGCCAATTCCCCTGTGGTCGCTGATGGAACCTCGGCCGGGGACTTTGGCCTGTCTTTCTGGAGGCCTGTGCTTTAGTGTCAAGGGTGGAGACCCAGCACTGACCCTCCCCAATGAAGACACCACTTGGACCAGCTCCCGGCCCTCCGAGCAGCTGGGCACCTGGTGGCAACAGGGAGACGCGCCAGCTCCCACGATCAAGGACGCAGACCCTAACCGACACCGGTGTCCCCTTTGCTTTGGGCCCCAATTTTCCCTTGGATAAGTTAAACCGAATCTCTCAGAGGGGCTTCCCCCTGCGAGGGGCCATGCTCTCGAGGGAGTTCTGAGGCAAGTAGGGGAGCCGGCTTGTGGGTGCTCTCTGGGTCTGTTTGGGAAATCGTGGGCAAGGCCCAACCGAAAGGTGGGGAGACTGTCAGAAGGAGAACTTCCCCTCCCACCGGCTTGTCTTGGGGCAGCTCGCTGGCTCGCACAGTGGCCAGAGGGAGGGCCACTCGCCACGCGAGGCATGGGCTAGTCCCCATGCCCATCGCTCTCCGGCCCGCCCCGCCTGGGGAGAGACACTCACCACGTCTCGGCTCGTCTCTGGCACAGGGGGCTCCTCCTCTGCCCCCTGAGAGCTGGGCGTGCTGGAGCCCGTTACGGGGCTCACGGCGGCCGCGGACCAGGACTCGCGGATGCTTCCCAGCTTCTCGTCCAGGACCTTTGGGTCTAGGGTGGGCAAATCCTTGCTGTTGTTTGATGTCAAGAAGCTTTCTGGCCTCTGAGAAGAGAAGGTGCAGAAAACTTCAGACAGGCCCCTTCTCCGTGCCTCTCTGCCATAAGTGCACCTTCTGCACCCGGAGCCTCCCCTGCCCCGTGCACAGGAAGCCTTACACGCCCTGTATACCTCCCACCACCTGCCCTGTTCACGGGGCCCTAACAGCATCCTGCTTGCTATTCCTCCAACGAGCCAAACGCTTTCCTGCCTCAGGGCCTTGGCATCTGCTGTTCACCAGCCGGAGGTCCCGTGCATCTTTACATGGCTGTCTCCTCCCCATCATTCAGCTCTCAGTCCAGACACGGTCTTCTCGGGAGGCCCTGCTCTCTGCAATAGACTCCACTTCCAAACCCACATTATCCCATTTTCCTGTGTTCATCGTACTCTACTAGAAAATTAACTGTCGAAAAATGGATCTACTTGTTAGCTGCCTCCCTCCTCCAATGCCCACACTAGGACATAAGCCCCGTGCAAGCGTCTGGCTCATTGTAGGCGCTCAACAAATATTTGCTGAGAGAATAAGCGAACGATGCCATCTCTGACCCCACGCTCGGTGCAGTAACAACAGCTTCTATAATCCCACTCTCTTTTGACAGCCGTTGCTGTGTAGACTTATTTTCTATTTTGTCTCCTCTATCATCCTCCGATCTCATCACTCATTATACAGAGTCTCCTCTTTCTGCGTGCTCTGGTGAGCCTCTGTCTCCTTCCACGTTCTTTTTCCTATTCTCCTCTTCTCCCTCAGCCTGACTCTCGCTGTCATCTATGCGTGTCCAAAACCTGACCCCACTCACATGCCAGCCCCCTGGATAGCCCTGATGCCTCAGCTCACACTTGCTTATAGCTTTTCTGGGTTCTTCCTGCCCAGCACTTGGCTACCTGTGCCTTCACACTGCTCTCTAATTCCAGACTTGCTTGCTATTCTTGTTTTTCTAACAAAACATTAAGCTCCTTGTGCTTAAGGACATGTCCAGGCTCCCTTTGGGGAGAGGTTACTTTAAAGCTCTGTTTGAAATCTGTGGTTATCTCTAAAACATGCCCATTTTCAAAGAACCACGTAGTCTCGGGGTTTGTAGGGACCTCCAAGGTGAGCTAGTCCCACCCTACATCAGCTGTTGGAATCCTCTCTCGGCCACAGACAAATTATTCCACTGTCTGGAGTATTGTGCTAGAAATAAATAGAGCAATGGCACAGTGCCAACCAGGACAGATGCGCTCAGGGTTAGAGGTGCCCGAACAACCAGAGTGGGAATGGGCACAGTCAGGCCTCTCTTTAAGCGGGTACTCTACATGAAAAGCCATCCGGATGAGCTGGAGGAATGGGACTGGGTCCTTCTCCTTACTGCTGGGATCCTTTAAATAATTATTCCCTTATGCCCTTTTCAATTAAAATTTGGTGTGCAGAAATTCATTAACATGAAACCTTTTCAGGCTGTGCCCGTAGAGGAAGGGATAGTCGTACAAGACACAGAGGCATCCAATCCAGTCTGGACCCCATCCTCCCACAACCCCTGTCCAGTGGGCACAAAAATAGATAATTCCAAAGAGAAAGCAGCTATGATAAGACTCTTGGAGTGGGAAGAATGAGACGCTGGGTGCATCCAAGGCTGGCTTTGGCAGGCCACCTACTGCACTACACAGCCAGACCTCTGGGCCAGTTCTGTCTGTGGGGATTGGCCCGGCCGTCTCTCCCACCTGCTCCTCTTGGTAGCTCTGATCTAGGGAGGGCAGGATTCACGAGGAGGCTCCCCACTGACATGAATACACCCAGTGTAGCATCTGAGTCAGATGGCTTGGAGTTTTCTGGACGTCTGCGTGTTTTAGATAGAAAGAAGTACCACATCTGTCTCCCACTCAAAACAGCTGCACACCAGACCAGCTGCAGAGGGAGAGCTATAAAATGCATATTAGATGGATGGGTGGCTAGATAGATGCAGGAGAGGACGAAGGAAGGAATAACTAGCCAGGGCAAAGACCACGTCCCCACTGAGCAGGTGGCCCCTGGGGCTGGGGTGGGATGCTGATTCGGGACCCATAATAACATTTCTCCTCATTTCCAGGCAGAAAGCCAATCTCAGTGCCCTGGATTTCATAGACTGCCATCTAATCCAGTTACGGGAGGAAGTAGAAGTAATGAAATCAAGGGAGAGGTCTCCAGAGGTGCCCCCATCAGCACTGAAAACAGGGACAATTGCCAAGGGAGCCCCTCCCCCACAGTCTGCCTCCCTGATGTCCACCTGTGTGGCCCCAGCGTCAGCTGGGCCAACTCTGTGATCCAGAGCTGACATTTCCTGAGCCCCTGGTCAGAGCTGGGCACTCACCAGGTAACTTTCTGTGGATTCTGAACTTTACTATGCGCAATTCATTTACTTTTATCACAAAGCTAAAATAAAGATGAGACCAACCCCTTGGTCCAGACCAGTGCCCTCACCCATCAGTCTCTCATGGACAGGGGCATGTTCTGAGGAGGGGAGGCAAGACCGTAAGTCTATTTTGCTCACATTTCCATCCGCTGCACCATAGGAAAATCTTTAGACCTCTAAACAGTGTAGACCCTACAGGCGAGGCCCAAGGCAGTTGCTTTTGTCACATAAGGTGAGGGGCACCAAGAGGACACAGTGCCTCACACAGGGGCTGAATTCCCCTAATAGTTCTCTTCTTTATGGCCAACATTGTCTCTCCTGGCTCTCAGCTTCAATCAGCCCATATTTTGGGATGGGATTGTGCCCTCATCTCCTCACTCCTCAAGGAGGGAGCTTGTCTGAGACCACAGGGAGGAGCCAGCTGCTGGGGTGGTGGTCGAGATGGAGGATGGGGAGACAGCGAAGCCTTGGGACTAGCTCCTCCCATTCAGGCCCAGGCTTGCCCGGCTCTCCTCCTTTCCTTTAGGTGGGTTGAGGATCCTAGCCCACCCCACAGTCTGCTTATTTGCTTTTCTATTTGATAAACCCTGCCCTGCCTGCTGGGACAGCTTGAGGCTGACAAGTGGCCCCTGGCTCTGTGGCTCCGTGGCTGGAGCATGTCCTGCTTCATTAGGGCTGTAATTGGAGACCAACTTTGAAAGATCAAAGCGATGCACAGCCACGCGCTAGCTCAGACTCAGCACCCAGCCCACCATTCCCTGTGCTGCTGCAGCTGCCCACACCACACGTGCCACGGTGGGGGGAAGACACCCCTTCCTCACACTCCCCAGCCCTCACTGTTGCCAGCAGAGCGGGGTCTGTTGAGACAGACCAGACCAATGGCATCACAGGCTCGAGGCTTCTTAAGTCACTGTCTCCCTCCTCCCCGAAACATCCTTTGCCTCCCTCCGACCCACTCCATCCCCTAGATCCCTGATCATGCAAAATGCAACAGTTCCAGCCTGCCCTGGCAATTACGGACTAGCTTGCTACAGCTGCTGTCCTTGGTGCTGAAAGTGCCCGCCTTCCGGCCAGCCCGCCTCTTGCCCTGCCCTGAGCCTTCTTGCTGGAGCGCACATGCTCTTAATTCAATTAGCTGGCCCTGAACCCTCCCCAGGGAGCCTAGAGCGGAAACTGACAAATTCTGTTTAACAAAGACATTTGTCCCTCGCCCCGCCGGCTTTGGGCTCTGCCCGCCTGTATCCCGCTCATTAGGTATCTAACAAAGTGCGTCCCAAGAAATCTGCTTCCAATCGCTAGTAATTCAGGAGTCCTGATGCAATTTTCTCCCTGATAAGGGTTTCTCAGCCCGCTGGCGAGCGCCATAATGAGCCCTGAGCAGCAGCTCCCCGATCAGTCACTGCTTTGTTATTTCCTGTCGCAGCAGTTGTAGGTTCTTATCTCTTCAGCTGTAGGCAAGGCTCAGACAACTGGCCCCTCCAAGAAGGTTGCTGCCTGCCCTGCATATGGTGACCCTCATTTGTGGCTTCCCTCTTGCTCCTGCAGCTGCAGTGGGGTTTGAATCTGCAAGTCTGTATCCCAGCCAAGAAGAGTCCAGGTGTTAATCCTTGATGGGGCCATGATTCTTTTGCCAGAAATTGGTGTCAGAGAGTTAATCTAAAAGCAAGTTATTGGGTTTGGGAGGGGAGCCACTGATAAGAATGTTAAAAAATTCTGCCAGGGATTTTAATATTAAATAGTGTCCTGCCTGTGGCTCCGGCTCTGTGCTCACTCTTTTTGCCTTAGCCCTGCTCTTTTTGCATTTAATTTTTGCCCTTGGGTTTCCCCATTCACTTCCAGAGAGACCTTTCCAGTATAGATCGGACTACATCCTACTGCTGCTCAAAGACTTTCCCATCAATTTATGGCAAAGTCTAAACCCTGTATGCTTGCACCCCAGCTCTTTACAACCTGTGCCCCATCCACCTCTCCTGGCTCACTACAGTCCTCATGTCATGTGCTTCAGACACCATCATGCCTCCATGCCTTTGACTGAAATGCACACGGGGTCCCTTTGACTGAAATGTCCTTGCCTTGCCAATTTCCAAGCTGTTATCTGGGGCAGATCTCAAACTATGCCTCCCTGTCATGCCTCCCCAACCTCTCTATGCTCAACACACCACCCTTAACTAGGACCCTTAGCAAGATGGGTGGTGATGATCTGCTTGGCATGGGTAAGGAATCTAATAAATGGGTAATATATATGAATGACGTTGGCTGGGACAGGGGTTCATCTGCTTTGGCTGAAGGGAGGTCTAGGCTAAGGTGGTTGGGCTTTGAAATGGGGAAAATCCCAAGACCAGCTCCCACTTTCTGAGAAGCTTGGTCTGGAAGCTTCTGCCACGTATCTAGTCCTTCTCTCCCCCTTCTTCAATCTACCAATTATGCATCGGGTGCATAGAAGAGCACAGCAGGGGAAAGGAGGGTCCACATGTCAAGGTTCCTCAGCCACCTTTGCCTCCTAACTTAGCACAGTCCATCTCTGGGTGGGAGTTGTGGGCTCACATTCTCAAGTCAGCCAGGCACTATGGTAGGCAAGGCCTTCGGGATGACCCTGTATCGGGCCTCCTGGGTTACTAGCAATGGGAAGCAGCATGGCTCTTGGTCCCAGCCCTACCCACCCTGGGCTGGGAGCTCCTGGGCCAGGAGGCAGGTCTTTACTTTCTGCATTTCCTGCACAGCCCCCGCTGAGGGCAGGAAACACTGGGGACCTTAGCAAATCTGGCCTCTGGAAAGGTGATCATCTGTCTCTTCCCCATTTTTTCATTCTCTGAAAATTGCTGTGAGACCCAGTGTGGTGCTGGTGATGTTTGTCTTCAGCGCTGGACAAGGCCTCCCGATGTCCTTATGGGTGTGAGGCTGGTGGAGCAGCTGTCACAAGGGGCTGGCGCTGAGAGACTGATTCTCAGGACTCTGTCCACTCCCCCTCCCTGAGGAGCCCTGTCCTCATCCCTGACAAGTGCAGCATGTTTGTCAGCAACTTGGGTGAGCGATACCAGGAGCTCCCTTTGCCACATGTCTATGGGACACTGCGCACACCCTCCCCATTCAAACGTCACTATATTCCTGGCTGGTGGGACAACAACCCCATTGTGTGATGAGGGAACGGAAGCTCAGGTGGCTAAGCGCAAGTGGAAGATCCAGGATCTAAATCCAGGTCTAAGGATGCACATTGTGGATGTCGCAGCACTGAACATTTCTGACCACATCCAAAGACAGCTTGGAGCTTGGAGCTTGGGCTGGGGCATGAGGGGGACTGTGCACGTGTTGCATGATAAAATCAGGGTCCAGAATGATCCCAACCCTAGAAGATGGGCTGAGACAAAGGCGGCAAATTCCACAGGGAAGAAAAACCCTAAGTTCAAATAGAGGTGAACCCTAAGTTCACCTCCTGCAGCAGAGGTACAAGGTGTGGATGTGCCTTACTGATGTGCCAGAGCTGGACCCTAGCCCTAAAGGGCCCTTCACTGCCTTGGTGAGCACTGCCCTTCACTGCCTTGGTGAGCACTGCCCTTCACTGCCTTGGTGAGCACTGCCCTTCACTGCCTTGGTGAGCACTGCCCTTCACTGCCTTGGTGAGCACTGCCCTTCACTGCCTTGGTGAGCACTGACCTTCACTGCCTTGGTGAGCACTGACCTTCACTGCCTTGGTGAGCACTGCCCTTCACTGCCTTGGTGAGCACTGCCCTTCACTGCCTTGGTGAGCACTGCCCTTCACTGCCTTGGTGAGCACTGACCTTCACTGCCTTGGTGAGCACTGCCCTTCACTGCCTTGGTGAGCACTGCCCTTCACTGCCTTGGTGAGCACTGCCCTTCACTGCCTTGGTGAGCACTGCCCTTCACTGCCTTGGTGAGCACTGCCCTTCACTGCCTTGGTGAGCATTGACCTTCACTGCCTTGGTAAGCACTGACACAGAGCAAACACTGGGCTTTCACTGCGCCAAAGGGGAGAACAAGTTCAGAGAGAGGAGTGACAGTCCCATTCTACCCACCAGTGCTGATTGGGCCCCACAGTCTTGGGGGACACTGTAATAGGTGTGCTGTTAAGAGGAGACAGCCTACAGGATGAGTGTCAGAGGCCAAGTGTGACAAACAGCAGGCAGAGGAAGGAGAGCGGGTTCAGGCTGGAGATGTCTAAGATGTTTGCAAACGCCAGCGGGGCTGACATGGGCATGGGCGCGGACTTCTCTGGAGCTGGGCACAGGGAGGAAAGGTGGGGCCAGGGTCAGAAGCTGGAGAGAGAGAAGCAAGAGCTTTACGAGGAAGCTGGTGGCGTTGGGAGAGGGCTTCCTGGGTGGTAATGAGCTCCCTGGTAGGAGAAATGAGAAAGCAGACCCTGTAGAACCCTTTGTGTGTGCTCCGGGGGAAATGCCCTACCCCCTCTCTTGGAGACGGGGGGTTTGGGGGGAGTTGCACAACCACCAAGAGACTGGGGGACCAACATTGCCCCCAAGGTGCAGAGCACTACCAGGGGGGCATTCAGACATTGTGGAAAGCCCTTTAAGGTGTGGTGGCCAGCCTGGCCCCCTGCGCCAAGCGTCTGTGACCCCAGGGCCGGGCTGGCCCCTGGGAAAGCCCAGGCTCTCATTTCTCCCCTGCCCTGTGCCCAGCTTCTTTTGGGTTGGGTGAGAGGGGCTCTAAACTGGACCTGGAACCTGAGCAGGTGAGGGAAAGGGTGCCTGGGAGCTGCCTCCTGCCATCTGACCTGGGGCAGTGAGAGACAGGAGGGCAGGGCCTTCGGGTCGGGGAGGAAGGACGGCAGGGATGTTGTGAGGTGGTAGGAGCGAAAGGGTCTCTCTCTGGATCTATCGGCATCCTTGTGACAGTGTTTTCAGAGCTGGAGTTTTGCGTATGGGGACAGAACCTTCCAGAGGACTGAGCCCACTGGCTGTGCTGTCCTGGCACCGGTCCTTCCGGGCAGCGGTGTCGGCTGAGGAAACGGAGGCAGGTCTGTGTTGGGGTTTCTCTAAGGACCATCCCAGGGCTGTCGTGCATGGCTTCCAAAATTCCATGACAATTCTTCAAAAGCCAGGATGATTCTGCCTGTCCCCTGCCCTCCCTGCTACATTTGCTAAGCAGCCACTTGTCCCCACTCTAACCTGGTCTCCAGAGAGAGCTTTGTAGCTAGTTTGAAAGAAAACCCCACCAGGGCAGCGTCAACACTCACCCCACCTGCTTTCCATGAGGGGGAGAGGGAGGGGAGGGTCAGACGGGACCATGGCAGCTGGCCCTTTCCTGAGTGGTGGCACAGTGGCCACCACCTCCTCTCCTCAAATGCACCCTCCCTGTGCTAAAATCCCAGGGAGCCGGTGGGCTCCATGTCCTCCCGGCAGCTCTCAGCTGTGAGGCGAGGAGGGGTGGCCACCTGTCTGAGGAGCCTGACCCCACCTGTGCCCTGTGCCCCACCTGGGCAAGGCGATGGATCCCAAATCCTAACCCCAAGAGGGAAGTATTGCCAAACACGCACACGACATTGTGGGGAGGTGCACTCCCAGGCGGAGAGGCAGGGACCTACACAATGAGCACCTACTGTGTGCATACCAGGCTCCCATCCACGTGAGTCAGCCCAGGAAAGCTGGCCAGCGCAGGCCTCACTTCGAAGAGGCTGGCCGCAAGCTGGAGGGCACCCAGGACGCTGCGGGACCGTGGAAGCAGCTCACTGAAGAGCCTGGCTGTGTAGCGGAGAAGTGCAGACTCCGGGTGCCACGGCACGCTCGCCAAAGTGAAGAGGCTGAGACCAGAGGGCCTGGAGGAGACCGCAGGTTCATTTGTGCATGTGTATGTGGAGCAGCCACAGGCTGTGGATTCTCAGAGCCAAAAGGACCTCAAAGGCCGACCCATTAGATGTGCAATCAAGGGAAGTTTTGTGTGTGTATGAGTTTACTTGTTTCTCTAGTTTTTACTCACTTACACACATAAATCCAGTTTACAGAGAGATTCCACCAGAGGGTGAAAACTAACCCATCACAAACAAACCATCTTCAAGTACAATGTCCCAAGCCAGAGGCCACCTCCTGTGGTTCACCGAGACTGCAGGCTCTGTTATCTGGCCTGCCCGCAGGCACGCTGGCTGGCCCTGCATGTCCCACCCTTGCTGGAGTGCCCTACAGCCCCGGGGGCAGAGCCAGGAACCTGGGGCAGAGGAGGTCCCCAGAGGCAGTCTGGGCTCAAAGAGCCATGCAGGGGCTGCTCCCTGTGGTGGCAGAGCAGGAGCAGAGGCTGGGACGACCCCTGTGCTGCCTGTTGCCAAGGATTCCTGTCCAGGTGGGCTGTTGAGAGACCTCTGCAGTCTCTGCCTATGTGGAAGTTTCTGAGAGTTCTGATGTGGAAGCAGTTGGTGTGGGGAGGCTGTGTCCACCAAAATGCCCAATTACTCAGGACAGCCTGTGCCCAAACCTCCAGCCATGGAGGCTCACGAGAAAGAGACTATGTACTCAGGCTGGGGCTCTTCCCAAATAAGGCTTGCATGTCCATTTCTCCTGAAGCATTTCTGCTCTGTGACAGCACTGCCGTGTCTCACCATGTGTAAAGAGCCGTCCCTAAGATGGAGCTTTTGACCAGGTGCACGAGGGGCCTGGGAGCCCGCCATCACAACCCCCTGCAGCTGGAGTGTCCAAAGGACCCTAAGATCTCCAGCTGTCCGGTGGTGGCACCTGGATCTTTAAGAAGTGTTTGGTTTAAATGGTGGAAGGATGGACAGCCCCCACCTGCACTGCCTCGGCACGGGCTGTGACGCAGGGGTGAGGGCCAGGCACCTGCCACCATCAAGCTGCAGGCAAGACCTCAGACGCGACAAAAAGGTGCAGGCCCTGGTCTCTTTTTCATAGCAGCTTAGCTCATGGCCTTACCAGGCTACTACATGGAATCCAAATAGCTCCTCCGAGCACCGCCCATCACATCATGTTGTTTGCATTTTCTCAGGCCACTTGTCACTGGCCGATCCCTGCTTTTAAATTATTTGTTCATTGGCCACACTTCCTGCTGTCTGACATGTAAGCTTTATGATAGGAGGGCCTTATATTTTTGTCTTCTTCTCTGTAATACCCCTAAAACTCAGAATGGTATCTGCTCCGCAGCCCAAGTTTGCATTGCCTGGAGGACAACGGGGTATCGCAGTGAAGATGGAGGTGTGGGATGGAGAAGGGGGCGGCCCCTCAGACAGCTGCATGCCCTCTGCCCTGTTCAGTTCTGACGCTGTCCTGCCACCCCTTAGGAGGAAGGGTGCCAGAAGGGCTCAGATGCCAGCAGAGAGCCATGTCCAAGCCTGATGAGGGTGACCTCAGGGCAGATGGGCTCCATGACTGCTGGCCCCTCCCCTTGCAATCCACAAGCGCAGCCAACGTTCTACTTCCTTCCCTGCACGCTGCCTGGCACGTAGTGGTTCCTACTCAAGTATATGTGGAATAAAAGAATAAATGGGCGGGCCCTGTGGCAGCAAGAACCTTCTGGCGAGTCTAGCCATTAGCACTTCATACTCAGGCCCCTAAATTGATCTTTAAGATTCTAGAACCAAAGTGAATCAGTTATTGGCCAACTCTCAATGGTTTCACCAAAAAACAGTTAAGCTACAAAGAGGTTTGGCTTCTGTGTGTCAGGTTTCGTGTGTGAGAGCATGCACGTATGCATAGAGTGTGTGCGCCCTTGCAAAGGTGTGTGCACTCACTCATCCGTGCATATGTGGCTGTCCGCATGGAGACATCTGCGTGTGATTGCATGTACGTGTGCACAGTCTGTGTGTATAAATTCTTGGATGCACAATCTGCTCATACTGTTTTCTTGGTACACGCCCAATCTCGATCCCTTTCTTTTCCTTTCTTCTCAGAAATCCATTACTAAAAGGTTTTTTCTACCCACCTCCAGGGGGAGGAGGTTGGGGGAAGGGACCGCTAAAATCACGAGGCCCAGATCAAAACACTCAGCAGCTAAATGAATTCACAGCATTTTCCCGCATGGCTTGGAGGGGTAATTTAGTGAGGCCGCCAGCTGGAAGGAAAGGGATTAATTCTGCACTTAGCTCAGCTCCAGTGAATAATTCATTACTGGAGACCTGGCCCAGCCCCTGGGCCATGGGGGAAGCATCCTGCCCACCTGCCTGTTGCCTGCTTGGGCCCACCAGGCCCGACCAGGGGCACCTGACACTCTTTCACTCCCAGGACACATGTGCCCCAGTGAAGGGGGCAGTAGGCGGGGGAGGGGAGGAGGGACTGGCAGTGGCCACTGGCAGACTGTTGACCCTGGGAAGAGGCCTGGGCTCCAATCTGGAAGTCTGTGACCTTTGTCTCCAAGATCCTGCTGCCCCTTTCTTGGGGTCTTTTGTTTCTTACGCGCCCTCCCCTTTTAATATCTTCTTGTTCCTGGTTTGGTGGTGGGGGCAGGGGCTGCCAGGGAGTAGCTAGCTCTCTCCCACCCAGGTATTAGGGGACCCTCGAGAGGGCAGTGCTGAACCCCCATGGCAGGGGGTGCTAATGGGAGTTCTTGGCCCCTCACCAGAGGCCTTGTGAAGACACGTTGAGGCTGGTACCTGCCCAGACATACCCCTCATACCCCACACCACAGGACCCTCTGTGTTCTTCGTGGGTGAGGTCACAGGGCCAAGTACTGCCCTGGAGCTGGGGGGCAGTTCTCCCTCGTGGGAAGCTGGCAGGAGTGGGCTGGGCCCGACATCAGCCCTACCAGTGTCTCCTAGGTTCATCTACTCTCCTATCGCGAGGTCAATGGTGCCGTGTAGCACCATAGAGTCATGGCAGGGGAAGCACGCAGTATTCGCAGGTTCCAATATTTAGGGTGTAGGATCCTGGGGACCCATTTTTGGAATTCTGTCTGCCACAGTCGGTTGGTTGGAACGGAAAGATGCCCAGGGCTGGGGCCGGCCTGACGGTGCCTCTCTTCCTCCAGCCAGCTGCACCTGAGCGCTGAGTCCACTAGGTCCCTGGCCACTTGGCCCCAGGGCACCTGGCTGGCTGGGCTTTTCCCATTTTCCTCTCCGTGGTGCTGGGATGGGGGGGTTGCTGGGAGTGGCCTGGCAGGCAGCCAGCAAAGAAACTGGGATACCAGTCCTGACTGCAGGGAACTGGATAGTGCCAGCAACTTAAATGAGCTTGGAAACCTCCAGAAAGGAGTGTGACCCTCCCAACATCTTGATTTCAGGCTCTCTGTGTTGGACTACGTACCTACACAAGTGTCAGCTAATAGATGGGTATTGTTTTAAGCTGCTAAGTTAGTTATACAGTAATAGAAAACTGATGTCCTAGTTCACCCTTGTAGAACCTTAATCCCGGTGAGCCAGGCTTGGCTTAGGTTGGGTCAGAGGCTGTCTCTCAGGTCTGGGTGGCCCTCTGCTCTCAACTTTCCTCTTTCTAATTTCAGCTTTCTCTCTGATCTTCTGGAGCCTCAAATCACCCTTAGACTTGTCCATCCGGAGCGCAGTCCCCTATGCCCAGAAGCCCCTGGCCCCAGGCCCTGAACAAGGCCATACCTCACTGAGGGGTTACGGGCACTGGCAGACGTCTGCCAGCCTTGCACCGCCCCCCCCCCCGCCGGCCACAGCCTTACCTCGGAGGAGATCAGGTGAAAGGAGAGATCCACTGTGGGGGCCTCCCCGCTTATGGTTTTCAGGTTGGTGTTCTGGGAGGAGAAGGGGCACTCAGACCACACTGGCCAGGGCGGCTTTGGCCTCTGCTCCACCCACTGTTCCAGATGCCCCAGGAAGGTGCCTGCCAGGGGCTGCACCCAGCAGGGTAGGAGGGTGCGGAGAGCTGGCCTTCTGCCTCTGTCCCCGTCACCACCTCCACAGCCCCTTCTCAACTCCACTGGGCACCTGAGTGGCACCTGCAGGTCACTGCCGGGCAGAAGGAAGCCCCCATTTGTTGAGGTCTACATGTCAGGATGGCCATAAGCATTTTAGGGAGAAAGTGGCACAGAAATAGATAATGATGATAATAATAATGGTCTTAATTCTCATTGAGAACTTATTCTAAGTATTTACATGTATTCCTTTCCAGAACCTCGCAGCCCTGCGGGACAAGCCCGACGATCCCGAGGTCTTGTAAGCGGGTAACCATGAGCAGGAACCAGAATTTGGGCCCAGTCTGGCTCGAGAGCTGAGCTCTTAACTCTCTTTTACACAGAAATTGCGTCCTGGGCGTGTCGCTCGCATTTTGGAGACAAATGCTCTGAGTTCCCAGAGGGTAAGTAATTTACCCCTGTTCCACGGCGAGGGTGGGGCCAGATGGGGCTCGAACCCTGGTCTGGCTGGCTGAAGGCCTGAGCTCTCGCGCTACCCCACAGGGCCTCCCCGTGCTCCTCTAGCAGGTCGCTCCGGGGCGACACGGGGGCCGGGTCTCCACAGCCTGGGGCCACACGGGGGCCGAGTCTCCGCAGCCCGGGGCAACAGGGGGCCCGGGTCTCCACAGCCCGGGGCGACAGGGGGCCCAGGTCTCCACAGCCCGGGGCGACACGGGGCCTGGGTCTCCACAGCCCGGGGCGACACGGGGCCTGGGTCTCCACGGCCCGGGGCGAGAGGTTCTCTGGTGCCGGGGAACTCAGCGCCTACAGCGAGGGCCTGGCGGTGGCTTTCGCAGAAGCCAAGTTCCCCCGGAGTGAGGCGAGGTGGGCGGGAGGGGCGGGGTGGGGCCAGGTGGGGGCCCAGTCCAGCAGGGGCTCACCATGATGGGGAGCTGCGACACGCGTAGCCCATCCAAGCCTTTCCCCGCCAGCATCTTCCGGTACAAACGACTCTTTAGTGGCAACACCGAGATGCCCAGGGGATGGGTGAGGGTCCACGGCTGGCTGCCTTTCGCTGAGGGGAGGAGCAGCCGGGTCCCACCAAAGCCCCCACCCCGGCCCTGTCCTCCATAGCCCACGTCCAGCCCTCCCACCTGCCACCGCCCCGCCTGCTTCTGCCTCTTGGCCATCCCTGTGCACCCTCCTCCGCCATCTTCAGGGCTTTGTGAATTCAAAGCTGACTCTGAACGCACTCTGAGTCTCCGGGTATTTATAGAGGTCACCCTCATCTCCGCCCTTTGGGGGTTTTGATCCTATAGAATGGAAGTAAATCCTGTCTCCCCCAGCCATCCTTGTGAGCTCTGAGGGCTCCGCCCTCCCGGTCACTGACGGGTGCAATGGAAACATAGCATGGGAACAGGCCTAGCCTGGGAATAGGCCCAGCTGTCCCGGCCTGTGCCCACAGCTGCCACTCGGACAAGGAATGCAGCCAGGCTCTCCTCTGCCTGCACTGGGAGGCAGCCTCGGCACCTGGGAGGCAGAGGCGGGGTGGCCCAAACACCCTTTCACACGAAGCTCCCGAAGCCTGCTGCCCTGGCGAGGTGCCGCCACTTACTAGAAGTGGAGGGGTAGTACTCCAGCACCAGGGCTGTGTCTTCTGAGAAGCTGGTGGCTCCGTCTCGGCCTTGGAAGAGGAAGGACTGATTCCACAGGGGCTGCTCTGGGGGTCCCCCAGGCTTGGACAGCTGGAGGGAGAGGGCGAGAGCAGTTGGTGGGGATACAGCTCCTCCCAAATCAAAGCATGTGCAGACATTTGGTTGTGTGTGGTGTGTGTCTACCTATGTCACAAATGCTTGTCCCTGTTATCAAAGCAACACACAATTTTTAATGAATAAATTTTGGAAAATACAGAAAAGTAGAAAGAAGAAACAAACTCCTATGTCCTCACACTAAAGACAACAGTTCATAAAATTGTATGCTTCTTTCCAGTTTTTTCCATGCATATTTTGCATATATTTGTCATTCTACACCCTGCAGTTTTTGTTCACCATCAAAGCCTAAGCCATCTAGAGTCACAAAAACTCCTGTTGCCCATGACTTAGTGACTTCAGGACATTCTGTCATGTCCAAGTGCCCTGGTTTCTCCCTTCCTACTTTCCCCGTATTAACAGTACATTGAATGTTCTTTGCCACACACCTGTGTATCTCAAATTATTGCCTTAGCACAAATTCCTGAATCAGAATTGCTGAGTTAAAGGACATGTGTATTTTAAGGCACTTGATTCATTATTGGCAGACAGTTTTCCTAAACTGTTGCACCAATGTTCATACTCGTGGCTTATCACGGATGCCAAATTAGACATGACTTCCAGCCTCATTACACCCCCTGTCTGCCCCACACAAGTTCCCAGCCCCTCGAGGAAAGCTAGGACAGGTCTTCAGGCTCTGGAGCCTCCGTGTGTCAGCAGGGAGGGCCATCAGGCACTTGGGGACTTGAAGGCACCCTAACGAGCAGTGAAGGAACTCACGTGGGTACGATTTAAGCAATGAAACAAGGCAGCATTAGCCAAAGCCCCCAAATAAGGGACTTCTATGAGACATTCCTGGGGGTGGTCAGCAAAGTCGCTTTGGAGGAAGCAGAACCAGAGGAAGGCTCTGAAGGAAGCTTTCAGTGGGTGCAGGGAGGCGGGAAGGCCTTCTGTGGGCAGAGTGGCACAAGCAGGACCGTGGGGTGGCACCAAGCATGGCATGCACAGAAGACACCTGGCGTGAGGAGAGACTCCAGGGGGAGGCCCAGTATCTGCAAAGGCTGGAAGGTGGGTGTCACCTGTAACTCCCAGCAGGCAGCCCTGCATGGTCCCAGCACAGAGAGGGGCTGCCTCGCCTCTGCCCCGAGTCAGGGGCTGTCAGCAACAGTGGCAGCCGCTGTCCTCCACCCGGTCCCCTGCGGGAATCAGTCACTGCTCAGAAAGGTCAGTGCATATACACCGAGGTCTGCAGCAGTTATTGATGCAGGATCGTGAAATATCAGTGTGTGTCTGCTTGCCCCGTGGCGGCAGGGCCCTGATGTCTGTCACAAGAATGTGCCTGGATTTCCCAGCCCCAGCCCCAAGGCTCAGCTGTGTCTGCCTCTGTGCCTGGGGAGACAGATGTAGTCACTGCAAGGCCAGGGGGCCTGAACACAGGGACAGGGACTGGGGTGATGGGAGGATCCCTGAGACACTCCTGGTGGGAGCTCAGGGATAGCCACTTGGCTACTATGTCAGGCCAGAGAAGTTGGTTCTGGCTTCTTTGGGACTTGGGAGTGATCGTTCAGCATTGATCCTCAAACCATGCTCCTCCCAGAGCCACCCCCTCTCCTGGGTGCTCAAGGGTCCAAATGGCCAGGACCATCTACCAGGCACTGGGGTGCTCAGGGAAGATGTGTGACTTGGTCCCTGCTGCCCTGTGCCTTGCTCCCACCTGGAGGAGGGTTATTTAATGGGTGATAGCTGTCCGCGCTGGGACCTATTAATGTGTCTAAATGGAATCTACAAAGCAAGAGGTGGTGAGTGCCAAAAAGGGGCAGCCCTGCCTGGACAGTTTCCCAGGCTAAGTCCTCCAGGAAAGATCCCGTCAGACCTAGAATTGGGGAGGGAGGGTCATCCTCTCTTGCGCATATGGGGGAGTGGACTCAAGGTTAAATGACCTGCAGAGTCTGATGCCAGGGCCCTGGTGAGGGTGCTGGTGGCTGAGGTGTGTGCGGGGCGGGGGCGGGAGAGTGAGGGCCGACACTGCTGCAGCTCTAAGGGGAAAGGCATGGCAGGCTGTGGAATTAAGGAATGAGATTAACCCTCAGCTGTGATCTACAGAAAAGCCATTAACCCCAGCCACTGAGGCAGACCCGCCTTCCCTGGGGACAAAGCCTTCATTCTATAGCCTTCATTCTCCCATTCTGGGCCCACCCACATCCACACCCACGGGCCGCCTTGCTAGGAAGGCCAGGGCAGGCAGCTGAGGCTGGGGTGGGGCCTCCAGGGAACTAGGACTCCTTGGCTGTGGGCCTGGGTCTGCCTCAACCTCGCTGTGTGACCTTTGGCAAGTCCCTTTCCCTCTCTGGGACCAGGTTTTCTCAACAACCAACAGGAAAATGCTTTGTGTCCACACACTGAAGTGGTTGAAGGCGACAGATGGATATTTTCTAGTAAGGTCACAGTGCAATTCAACCGCACTCAGCTAATGCCGGCGGGGGCTTCTCCACTCCAGACACCTGTGGGGTGCTGCGGGGCACACGTGGGAGCGTGTGCGAGCGTCTTGCAAGGTGACAGGACACACACATGCGTGATCCATGAGAGGCCTGAGCCAGCTGTGACTGTGGGAGCGGGAGGTCTGACAAGCCGTGGTTCCGCCCGGGGGTCGGGGGGGCGACGGGAGGGACGAGGGCGGCAGGCCAGGACAGGAAGGCCACTCCAGGCTGGGGGGCCTGCAAAGGCGAGGGCTGGAGGACAGCAAGGGCGGCACGACCGTGGAGAGCCGCAGGCTGGCCGTGGGGCTGGAGGACACGTGTGTCACCGGACAGCTGGAGGGCACGGCCTTGTGGACCTGGCTGAGTCTCAGACCAGAGGTCCAGGGAGGGGCCCAGCCCTGGGCAGGGGATGAGGGGAGGGTCCCGGCTGGAGAGTGCGCCAGCGCCAGGGCAGGGCCTGCGGTGGAAAGGACCCCAGGAAAGCTTGGGAACAGGCTTGTGTTTCAGCTCCTCGGAGCCCCTCCAGCTCCGTAGGAGGCTGTGACAGTAGAGCAGCCTGTTGGGCCAGGGCCCCTTTCCAAGGTGTGGGCCCAGGGGCAGGAGAAACTCCCACGGCCACCCAGTGTTGGCGGCAGCAGTCTGGGCCCACCTGTCCCCTAACTCATCAGAGCTCAGGTTTGCCATCATCGCCAACTCCACTGAGGGCCACCGAGCCAGCAGCCAGTCTGCTCCCCACCTCCTCCTGGCAGGTGGCCCTGCGGTCCAGGTGGCCCCTCCTCAGCGACAGGCTCAGGGCAGTGCCTGTGACCCTGGCTGATGAGACGAGAGGGAGGTCTGCCGACCGGTGGCCGGGTGGGTTGCTTTCCAGTTCCTCATAAAATCCACCCATGAGAAGGGAAGGCTTGGCTCTTCCCTTGGTCTTTGGTTGTATTTGGGTGGGGCGCCTGGGACGTTTCCCCCATGAGCTGCTAGCTGGCTGAAGATGGCAGTTCTGGGGTGTTGGAAAAATCCTGAGTCCTCGAGGACACTTTTGAGCCGGCATCAACCGGTTCAGGCACATCCTGTGTCGGGACTTGTGATGTGTGACAATAAATATCCTTAGTGTTTAAGTCCATCTGAGTTGGGGTTTCTGTTACTCAGAGCCAAATGGGACAAGGGCAGTGGTGAGGCTGGCCTCAGAGGGACATTCGGCACTAGTGGAGGTGCAGCTCTTGAAGGGACAGACTGCTTGACCTTGGACCCCAGCTGGGGCGCTTGCACAGGTTAGCTTTTAAGTTCTCCCAACAGCCCCGCAGGGCAGGAATCGGCAGGAGCAGAAAGAATTGAGCAGCTGGCCAGAGGTCACACAGCTAGTAAGTCACAGAGCTGGGGGTGAGCCAGGTCTGTTGAACTCCCCAGCCTTGCCCAGGTGCTTTTGCCTGGTGACAGTGGGGGGAAGTCACAGCCCCCACGATGTCAGAGAGGGCAGGCCTTAGAGATTGCCTAGTGCAGCCCCACTGCTCCGCTGGAGAGGGGATGAGCCCAGAGAGGTCAGGGCAGGGGTCTCTGTGAGCATTGGAGTCCAGGGCTGCTGACTGGTGCCCCTCCAGGTGGGGGTCAGCCTGCCCCTGTTCTCATTGCTGCCCCTGGGCACCTTCGTGTCAACCTGGCCCAGCTGCTGTGGTGTTGGGTGACCTTCAACAAGTGTCCTGCCATTGCTGGACCGCTGACTCCAAGTCCACACGTGAGGGAGCATGAGGGGCCAGGCTTTGTGTTAAGGGGACCCCCACACTAGTTAGCAGCTAAGGCAGTCAGAGAGGGCCGAGGCTGGGAGGGGGAACACTCATTAAAGCAGGCAGTGCCTCCTGCCCCTTGGGACAGCCTGCTGATTGGTTCATAATTTCCTGGGCAAATGCAGGGCCATGTGTGAGATGACTCTGGGGAAATCAGAGGACGGATTGGTTTGGGTTTGAAGCCTCTGTCCCCAGGGTCTTTCTTCTTCCTACCACTCCCCACTACCATCTCTCTTGCCCGTGTCTGAGCCTTCTTCAGATGTCTTTGCCTTTAAATGGGGGCAGAGGCTCTGAAGGGGTGTCTTGTTCTATTTTTGCCATGCCAGACATGAGCATTGGTGGGCAGACAACAGGAGGGACTTCCAGGAACCCCCACCCCCAGCCTCAAAGGCCTCTAGGAATGTTGGGACCATTATGTGGGGCAAGCTCGCTCAGCAGTGCAGACCGCGGGAAGAGATAGATTTGGCCATTTCCCGGGAGCAGCCGTGAACTGTACCCCACCCCCCTGCTCAAACAACTGCCCTCCTGTCCACTCGCCATGAATGGCGACTGGCGTGTCCGCTCACCTGTGCTCTTGCTGCTCTCAACCCTCCCTCTGTCAAAAGTCAAGACTTCCTTCCCTAATCACTTCCCTCTCCTGATTTTTCTATTGTTTTCTATTGATTTTCCAAAGTTTTCTATTGTGGTAAAATATACATAACACAAAATTTACCATTTTAACCATTTTTAGGTGTAGAGAGATCAGTGATGTTAAGTACCTTCATAATCTTGTGCAATCACCACCACTGTCTATTTCCAGAACTTTCTCAACACCCCAAACAGAAACTCTGTTCCCACTAAACAAATCTCCCCATGTGCCCCTTTCCCAGTCCCTGGTAACCGCTGTTCCGCTCTCTGTCCCTGTGAATGTGCCCACTCCAAGTGCTCTGGATAAGTGGAATATTTGTCCTTTTGCGTCTTTTCTCCTCTGATTTCCATGGCTCTGAGAGTCGCTCCTGGTTTACTAGATTACACATCACCTGGTGTCTCAGTGTAACCTGCGCGGCGACACCTGCCTTCCCTGAGTGGCTTCCCCACAGCACCAAGAGTGCGGCTGGCTACACAGCACTCAGTAGCTAGGAGCAGCTCACCCAGCGAGGGCACGGGGGTCACCTGACAGGAGCCGGCGCGGGGAGGAGCAGTACCTGAGGGCACCCGTTCTGGCTGACCCGAGGCACGTCAAAGTTCATCACGGAAGGGATGGGGAAGGAGACGGGGGTGATGGGCAGCCCCACGGAGGTCAGGTCCCTGTTCACCTGGCTGGCCCTGGGGAGGCAGAGAGACAGGGTTGGCCCCCTTGGCCCCGGGCCCACGCGGGGCAGCCCCGGGCCCCCACTGCACTCTGGGTGGATGGGAGAGAAGGGTGCCGTGGCCTGCCGAGCTCAGGCCCAGACCTCCTGACACGGATGGTAGACCTCGGTCCTTCCAGCTGCCGGCCCAACTCGGGAAAGCTCCGGTTGGTCAGGAGAAGGGCTGTAGCGCCCAGTCCCTTAGCGGGGACTGACTGGCCTTGGCGCCCCTGAGTGCTTCAGCTGCTCCAGCTTTAAAACGGGCCTCGCGTTCCCTGCCTGGCTTCGGAAGATGCAGTCAGATGACTCACCCCCACGGTGGGAATCCTGCCTAAAGGCGTGGGGGGGTGTGGAGAGCCTGCAGGGGCAGGATTCAGGGCGTGTGCGTGCCTGTGGCGTGTGCATGTGTGTGCGTGCCTGTGCGTGTGCATGTGTGTGCGTTCCCGCACGAGCTGAGGTCACTCAGCCGGGTGTGCGTCAGACGTTTTAATTCCTTCAAGAAGCAGGGGGATTCATAGGTGATGAAAGCTCAACAGGTGGAGCAGATGAGTCTGGGTCCTCTTGGGCCATCAGAGCCAGCGGAAGGGCTAGTGGCAGGCACCGACTCCCAGGACATGGTGCTGCCCCAGAGAGCACTAGGGAACATGGCCTGCTGTGCAGCCACACTAGCCCGAGGCCCCGAGCCTGCAAATCCAGCACACACACAAGGAAGTCCGGGGAGGAGGGGACGTGTTGGGGCTGGGGCCAGGGACACCTCCAGGATGGTGAGGGAGGGGACTCCCAGGCAGGGCTGAAGGTTATGAAGTTGCAAGAAGTCCCTTAGGCTGCCTCCTTTGGGGACAGCCACCAGCTGGAGCCTGTGGCTCTGAGCTAGAGCGAGGGGGGTGAGTGTGAGACCTGAGGCAGGCTGAGGGGCTGGCACCCCCACAGGAAGTGGGGACCCCTCTCCACACACTGGTGCTCATCCACCCACCGCCCCAGCCTGCTCTCAGGAGGGGTCTGGGCTGCCCTTTCCAGGGGCCTGAGCTCTCCCTGGGGAAAGAAAGCCCGGTCTGCTGCAAGAAGCTTCCCGGGACCTCACCCCAGCAGGGAGCCCCTAGAACCAGCCTGTGGTGGCAGTGACAGTCCCCTTACCCATGCCCCTGCACCTCACTCACTTAAATTCCTTATAGTTGGGAACCACCCGGGCAATCACCACCATGGGGTTGGGGTTGTTGACGAGGGGCTCGTTGACTCCCCGGAGAAAGACCTGGAGAAGAAAGGAGACAGGTGACCCCTATGTGACCTTGGGCCCTCCCAGAGACACAGCCAACCCGCCTGCCATCTTTCTCTCCTCCTGGGGGCGCACGGCTGGCTCCATACTCTGCACCTGCTCCTCCCTGCCTTGCTTGGTGCTTGCTCTGTGCAGGCTACCCTCCTCCAGGTAGCCTTCCAGGCTGCCTTCTCTGCCTAGCAGAGGCAATTGCTCCAGCTTTCTGTCCTGGAACTAAGTGGCGGGTCTCTCACACCAGCGTCCCTTGGGGAGGAGGGCTGAGATGAGTCAGGACCTAGACAGGAGGGCAGGAGGTTTGGTTCTAACCTTGGCTCCTCCCCTGGCTCCTGGGGCTAGGGTTGGAGTTAGGCCTTTCTGCACCTCTTGGTTTCTGTCCATCAAAGGGGCCGAAAACCTTTGTCCTGGCTCCTCCCAAGGCTAGGAGGGGCTCCGATTAGACTGTGAGAGAGCACTTTGCAAACCGAGGACACCGCGCCCAGGTCTGTTTTCTCCGACCACACTGAGCTTCTTGAGGGCAGTGGTCCCAGCTAGCCCTCCACCACCGCCGAGCCCGGAGCCCCCCACTCCTGATACCTGCTCCCACAGGCTTCCCTGGCAAGGGCTGATTTGGGACGGGTCACAGCATCAGCATCTCTGGCTCCTCTTCCTTCATCAGAGCCCAGTCTTTACTCCCTGACAGCCCTCCGGTTACCTCCTCAGTCCCTGTCACCTCCTAAGGGCCTCCCTGTGCCCCACCCTGACTGCCACCTCTCCTCCTCCCGACCTCTACCGCTATAGCTTTCAGGGGCAGAGCCAGAAGCGGGCGGCATCCCCAGGGGCAGGACGGGCAGAAGCGTGCTCCAGCCCTCCCTGAGCACCCGCCAGGCCGACAGCGGGAGAAGAGGGGTGCCGGCCCACCCACCTCCATTGCCACCCTAGGAGCCCCGATCGCCTGGGCCCCCACGCCTGTCCCTTTCCCACCAACGGCCTCTCGTCCTCTCTGCCCCCACTGGCTGCCTCAGCCATCACTCCCGTTGCTTCTGACCCTGAGCCACCCCTTCCCTGGCAATTGATGCACTGGCCAAAACTGTCCCGTTAAAATGAACTGGGTCATGCCACTTCCTGCCCTAGACCCTGCGTCCCAGAAGGAGCTCTGGGTCCCCGCAGCTGCGGTGCTGGCATGTGCTGGCTGCAGGCCCCTCTGCCACTCTCATGGCAGCCCTCAGCTCCCCTCTTTTTGCTCCAGACTCTCTCTCCCTCCTCCAACCGGCCCTGCTCGCTCACGTCTGCATCAGGGTCTTTGTGTGAGCTGGTCCCCTGCCTAGACTCCTCCGTCCGGCCAGCGCCTGTGGGCCGGCCTCTCCTGGTGCTGTGGCTTTCGTGTCGCTGCTTCTGACAGGCCTCCCGTGACCCCTCCTGACAAAGGAGCCCCACTGTCTGCCTCTCCCACTGCTCATTCTAATTCGCTTGTGGCTCATTTTCTATCTGACTAGAACCAGTCTCCACATGGGCAGGGACCACGTCTGTCTCATTCACTGTCATCGTCCCAGTGGCTTGTAGCAAAAGAGCCTGGTGCAGAGTAGAGCACAGCATCCGTTGCGGGGTGAATGAGTGTCCCCTTAACGAGGGAGACAAGGGGGAGCAGCAGAGGAGAGCCCCAGGAGGGGGCGGAGGGACAGGCAGAGGTCCCAACTGCCTGGTGCCTGGTGCTGATGGGAAGAGAAGCAGGAAGGGAAGGGACTCTGGGCAGCGCTGTGGGACCATGCCCAGGCACAGGTGGGGATAGGAAGGGCCCCAGTCTACCCCAGCTCGGCTGCCCACTCTGCCAGGCCCCCTTGGCCAGTCCTGCTCCGCTCCGGGCCTCAGTGCTCCAACTTGAACGTGGAGGGTTGGCCATAATCTCCCTGTTGCTTCCAGCTCTGACCTTCAAGGGGAGGAGAGGGCCCAGGAGTGGGCTTGTTCTGGATCCTTCTCTGGTTTCTCCTCTCCCTGAGCACGCTCCCCTCAGGCCCTCTGCCAGGGCCCATCTCAGCTGGTCGTCACTAACTCCACACAGGCGTGAGCCAGCAGGTGCTCACAGCAGTCCCTGGGCCCCCCAGCTCTCGCTGGGGCTGAATCCCTTCACCACGGTGGAGGGGCTGCATCTCTGACGGTGCGTGTCACACTCTGGCTGGGGCTGGGCTTGGGTCTGGGCCTGCGGGAGCTCACGGGAGCAGTGTCCTGCCCGCTGCCCATGGGCTCTGGCAGGTGCAGGGCTGGGGGTGCGAGAGGAGGCAGAGCTAATTTACGCCTGTCTTGCTGACTCTGGTCAGGTGTGGATGTGACAGCTGCCCAAGCACACCTGCTCATGACAGCCTGGTGAGGAACGAAGCAGTTTCTGCTCCTGCTGTGCTCTCTGGTGGCCATATCTGTCACACAGACGGGGGGCATCCGTGCTGGGGCAGGGGGTGGGCAGGGTGCTGGGGGCCAGGGAGGCCCAAACTCTACCAGGCGAGTCTGAGGGCTGGGGGGCGGGCATGTGGGTGCAGCCTGGGGACAGCAAGGCCCAGATGTTGCCACTCCCACTTGCTCTGCGTGTGTGTGAGCTGCTGGCCGTCTTCGGGAAAAGGTGAGGTAGAAGAGAGGCCAGAGGTGGGGGCAGAGGGCACCTGCAGGGGTGGCACATGCTGGCATCCAGGGGAGGTTGTGGGGCAGAGGCATGGGTTAGGAGTTCTCCATACCAGACCCCCTTGGTTCTCAGTGTCTCCAGCTGTGAAATGGGGCCAAAGAACAATTCTTGCCCTGCCAGGCTCATGGTGCTATGGGGCAGGAGTTGGGGTCCGATCAGCCAGGTTGTGGGGGGAGCCTAGAGCTTGGGCTCCGTGACTCCCACCTTGATCATACCGAAGCCATAGCTGGATTGGAATCTGTCACCGAGGGCAGTTTGAAGGCTGGGGGTGGGGCAGGGCCAGTCCCTCATCACGTATCCTTGAGCATCAGTGACTCCTCCAGACGCTGCCAAAGGGCCTGGCCGGGAGGGGACGGGCCAGGGACATGCCGGCCCAGCTGGCCTGGCCTTCTGCTGGCTAATGCAAGCGGCTCTCTGCACAGCTGTTGAATGGATGAAAGGGCTCCTGGTACTTAACCGGGGGACCAGCCAAAGGTCTTTAGAAACACTAAAGGAAGAACTGGGGAGGCCCTAACATTTGCTTGGGGGCCTCGGCACGTTCTCTACCCCAGAAAGGGGAGAGTAGAACAGAAAGCAGCCAGGGACTGGCCACGGTGGGGAGCACAGGGCTTCTGCCCCTCCCTGAAATCCAGGGAGACACGAGGCTTTGGGAGACTCCGTCCTCCCAAAGGACAGAGGGATGGTGCTCGAGAGTGGAAGAAGCCAGGCACTCCTGCCCAACCGGGGCCTGCCTTCGCAAACTACTTTGACTATTTTGGAGAAGCCTGGTTGCTTTTTCCATTCTTGACGCCTCTGTTTCACATCTTCAGGCTAGCCAGAGGGCCAAGGGCAGGGCCAAGGGCAGGGCCCAGGTCGGCTTAAAGCTTAACCCCTTCCCAGACCCCTGCCCCCGGGGCTCCACCCTGCTACCTCCAAAGCTGTGTGGCTGCAGCCGATGTAGCGGGGGATGAAGCTACACTTCCGAACCACCGTGGCATAGAGTTTGCTCTTGACAGTGTCTTCCTCGGCCTTCCCAGACTGGGCGGGCTGGAGACGGTGGGGGAAGATGAGACACAAGAAGGAGAGTGTCTAAGGGGCAGACCCTGGACATAAATCCAGCCCTCTGCAGACAGTCACTTGGCATTGCTCCACCGGGGCTCTGAGCTGGTAATTAAAGCTCACGGTCCCTGTGAGCCCTTCAAGGAGATCGATAGAATAAATCTTCCCTTTTCCATTTGAATATTTCATCGCCCTCGCAGGGACCACTGCCTGCTGCTCTCTGGCGAGGATGCGATAACAAGGCCTGGGTCGTCGGTGGACAGAGCCAGGGGAGCTGGGTGACACTCCCAGAATTACAGCTGCATCTCCCAGGGCAAGTCGCTCATCTCTCCGGGCCTTTGAGCCCCTGCCTGGCCCTGGTGCCTTACCCTGAAGCCCTGGGATTGGGGTCCCCTTTGGGGCCTAAGGGAAGATAAACATCCCTGGGGCCATGGTTGAATAGGTGCTTGGACAAAAGGTCAGTTCCAGTGCCTGGAGGAGGGAGGGAGGAGGGAAACTAACTGAACCGAGCACCTACTATGTGTCGGGCACCTTGCCCATCACTGCACTGGATCCTCCAAATGGCCATGGCAGGGGTACCTGTGTCAGCTTTGCTGATGAGGATGAAGGCCTGGGGTTGAGTGGCTTCAAAGGGGTACCCGGCCAGTGGGCAGCAGGCCTGGGGTGGGAGCTCAGACTGGCTGGCTTCACCTTGTTCTGTACTCTAGACCACTGCAGGGGGCTGGAGTGCACACGGCGGGAGGGGAAACTGCCCATCTCCAGCCCAGTGCCTGGCACGTAGTAGGTACTTCCTGACTACTTGAGCAATGAGGAAGTGAATTCTGCTCCCTACTGCTCAGCACCAGTGGGGAGGGCAGGCAGAGGGCCCAGCTTGGGAGGTCCAGGCCATGGACTGAGGGGTCTGAGGCTCCCCCTCCAAGCTCGCGCCCGGCTGCCCACTCGGGGTGCGTCCCCGGGAATGCTTTATCCCCCATGTCTTCCAGCCCTCCCGGGCCTGCCTGCCCAGGCAGCATGTGAGGGCAGCACAGACAGAACCAGCTGGAAAACATCATGCCCTGGGCTCACCCTTGACCCTCTGCCGCCCACGAGGGGAAGAGGCCTTTCCCTGAGTCCCAGTCCCATGTCTGCAGAATGTATTTGCCTTGAGGTTTGGGGATGGTGTGTGACGCATCTAGCGCAGGGCCTGGAAGCAGTAGGTACTCTGTCAGTATTGTTTCTTTGATTTATCGTTTCAATATATTCTTTGATATATTATTTCTTAGATCTACGCCTCCTTTAACTTTTATGAAATTGAATATATCTTTAATGGGTACATTCGTTTCATGTGGTATCGTTGTTCTATGCTAACTGGGCTGTTTTACAGAGATGAATTTGGAGAATTCCTGCTATGGTTCAGGAGAAATCCTTCTTGAGCCCCACATGGTCCCTGACTCACCGTCACCAGCTCAAAGTGGTAGGGGTGGAAAACACGCAGGTACTTGATGGGGATTTTGTAGGACAACAATTCCTCTTTCTTCCTGTTGTCTACCACCTTGATGACCACATCTGGAAAGAGAAAACAGGGGTCAGGACAGGCCTCAACTTCCCAGCTTCCCTCCCAGCCAGGTGGGACGGTGGGAGGTGAGGACGTTGCTGAGAGCAGGGAGCAGGACCACACTGAGGAACCAACACATGTGTGCACACGTGTTGGTCACACAGGCACACACAGCCCCATGAGCACTATCTGAGCCCCTGAACTGGGCAGGGCTCCATGCCAGGTGCTGTTAGGACCCCAACGTGCAATTCCCTCTTGTGGTTGAGAAACTCTCAGCCCAGAGAGAGACACACAGAACGGAGCGCAGCCCCCCAGGGCAACAGACACACATGCGCACACACACAGGGATGTGCAGGCAAGCAGGTATAGTGCACCTTTCCAGGAATAAGGCCCCTTCCCTTTGTCATAAACACTCTCACCAGCTCCACAGGCAAGAAGGGAAGGGGAGGGAATTATCTTCCATATGTAGCAGGTGGGGAAACTGAGTGTCAGTAACCAAAAATGACCACTCAAGAAATTCCTTAGTGCAACTGTCAACAAAAGTCTACTACAAGTGAATGAAAATTAAACACTAATAATAATGCACCACTTAGTAAATGCCCTCCAAAGAGACCACCATGCCAAAGATGGCATGAACTTTGGGGTGAACTGTAAGAAGAACACCAGTGTCCTGGAAATAATCATGGTGGTCCTGCTTAGTGAGCGCTCACTGCATACCAGGCATGAGGACAGCACTCCGCAGCTGCTGCTCCAGTGAATCCCTGCCACCACCCTCAAGTAGGCTGTCACCATCTCTGTTTTTAAAGTATGAACGATGAGGCTAAGAGTGGTTGTGTGACTTGATCAACATCACAGAGCTAGGAAAGGGATGATGGGAGGAGCTGGATTTGGTGGCCCTTGCGGCATCTTTCCATTCTGGAAATCTATGCTTTGAGGAGGAACAAGAGATACGGGAAAGGGGGAAGGGAAGAGCAAGGTGAGGGAGAAGAGAGAGAGAGAGAGAGGGAGGAGGACAAAACAAGATAAAACAAAGAGCTAGGGAAGAATAGGAAGGGGAATGGGGATGGAGAGGGGTGCCTGAGGGAACCCCCGGGGAGCCCCTGCCTCTCTGCTTGAGACAGGACATTTCAGCACCAGGGACAGCTTCTGGCCCCAGAAGGCTCTGTAGGCTGGAGGCCCAGTGGTGAGCTTAGTAGCTGGGTCACTTGGAGCTGGAGGGGCCATTTGGATGTTGGGTGGAGGAGGAAGCTGAGGGACTTCCTAACTCTTCTTTCTCCCTTTCCCCACAGCTAACCTGAACACTCGGAGAGGGAAACTTGCCAAAGACTCTCAAGAGCCTAGCCACATGGGATCCCTGCTCAAAGTAAAGAGTGGGCAAGGGCACCCATGGTGTTGAGGTTGGCTTGAAGAAAGTAGACCGAGGCAAGGGTTTGAAGTCGGCAGGCCTAGGTTCTAGTACCAAAACACTAACTGAGACCTTTATCAAGTCACTTCACCTGTCTGAGCCTCATGTTCCTGCTCTGCAGAATGTTAATACTCTAAGAAAGAAACACCTTGTCTCTCCCCTGGGATTGCCGTAGGGAGGGGAGTGTGTTTTTCACACTATAAAGGTCTGTGCAAATGCTCCTATGGTTGTCACTATTTTCTTCCTTGTTAACCATCCGCAGCTCTCCATACACGCGCCCCACTCGGGGACTGAGGACACTCAGCTGGGAGATTCCAGCCCTCCCAGCCAAAGCTCCAGAGTCTGTGCAGGCTGCAGCCCCCCTCGGCCCTCTCCCCATGGCCCCTAGGTGCCCAGGTCTGCCTGGGATTTGCTGAGGTCAAGCGAGAGGTGAGTGCCCTGTGTCCTTCCCACCCCTAGCCCCGTTCCTGGAGCTCTGTGCGGGCAGCCAGCAATGAGCTGAAATTGGGAGGATGGACAGCCACCCTCCTGCTCCTGTCTCCATGCCACAAACACGCTTCATCAGCTTCCTCTCTGGGCATTGTGCCCTTCCGGCCTCCTACCGCTTTCTTTGTGCAGCCAACAAGCCATTTCTGTCGCCTGCCTGCTTTTGGCCCTGATGCAGGGTCTGAAACTCCCCTTTGCTTTTCATTAACACATCCTTGAGCTGCCTCCCACCCTCCCCCACCTCTTGGCCTGGCCCCCATATTCCCCACCCCCACAGCAGACATCACCACAGCAACCGGTTCCAACCGGGTTCCAACAAGCATCCAGCCACTTCAATCTGCAGAGAGGACCTGCCAGTGTTCCCTGCCTGCTCATGCGGCCCCACCCTGCTAGCCCCCTGCAGCTGGTCCTGCCCCTCCCTGCTGCACAGATGGGCCCAAGGGCTGACGACCCTGACATACTGTTCCCTCTATCGCCCTGGGTGTGTAGAGCCCAGGGCAGGATCCCAGCCCAGGTCCACTTACCACAGCCCCTAACTTCCCCCCAGCCACATAGATGCATGCATGACACACGCACGCACACACAGTCTACACATACCTATGGGCTGCAAGGTGCACACTACCATCCAGATACGTCCAGGCACACACACAACACACCGTTGCAGCCAGACACACTCATGCACACGGACCGGCATGCTGGCATTCACAAAGGCAGGCACGCACTGGCACGTGCCTCTGCATGAAATCCCAGGTCAATTTTTTCTCCTCTTTCACGTCTTCTGAAACTGTCCCAACAGCTCCACCTACCCCTTTACAGGCAGAAAAAGAATTCTCCGGCTTGACCCACAATCAGACCCCCTTTGTGGAGGCTGCTCCCGTTTCCTCTCTCCCCTCCCGGCCCCCAGCTGCCAGCTTTTTGCTCTTTGTGAGGCGAAGGAGTCTGTCTGAGTCCCTGGCAAGATTTTAAGGGGAGGGCAGCCTGTCCTCTGTAGGAGAGCCTGTGGTGAGAAGTGAGCCTGAGCTGCTTCCAACTAGGTCAGACCAGAGACGTCGCTGGGCACTGCGGGTTTGTGCTGGCCACGTTGGACACTGGTGCCACAGCGCCCCAGCGCCGGCCTGTACTCCCGTGCGCCCGCCTGAGCTTGCCCACCAGAGTGGAAACACGGCGTGCACAGGCATGTGTGTACACACGGACCTGGCGGCTCAGGCTGAGACCGGGGATGACTAGGCAGTGACAAGGATCCATTCTAGGGACGTTAAAAGCATTTTTTAAAAAAAATCCAGTTGAGGCAGCTGGAACATGGGAGCCGCAAAAAGCACATGCAATGCCGAGGCCTCTGCTTACTGAGTAATGGAGCTCGAGCCAGCTGTTTAAGTCCCCCGAATTCAACGTCCTCCCCTGGGCAGTGGGAGCAGCACTGCCCCTCCTGGGAGGTGCGGACTCCAGCGAGCGGTGCGTGGGGACATGCCACGAAGCTATAATGTGCCATTTCAGTGGGGGATGGTGATAATAACCACCATGAAAATAATAACAGCAGACATAAAAAAGATAAGCTTACATTGTCTGGAAAATTCATTTATGTGTAACAACTCATTTTTCGAGCAGACTGGGGAGATGAGGCGTGACAGTATTAGGATTTTTTTAAAGTGCTTTTAACGGAGCCCGCAGAGACATTCAGGTGGCTGCCAGCTGGGCTGAGGGGGCCGCTTCCGCCTTCCTCCCCACAGGTCTGTGCCCCCCAGCCTCACCTTCCCGCCCCGCGTCCTCCGCTTGGATCTCCACTTTCACGGTGTCCCCCCAGATGGGGTCTCTGGTGGGCTTTGAGGTCACAGATGTGACTGCCTTGGAGGTCTGGTAGTTTTCGTCCTCCGATGTGCTTTTCCTGGGGAGGGAAGGGCAGGGGGTCAGAGGGAGGGGTCGTGCCTGCTGCCTGCCCTCCCAGACCCTGCTGCCCATGAATCTGAGCAAGAGGTGGACAGAACATGGAGAGCTCTCTCCCACGGGTAGACACTCATGTCATCCCAGACCCAGGGGACGCCAGGCCTCTCCCCTCGGCTGCCCTGCCTGCCCGGTGACCACACTGTCTCGCTGGCCACTGCTAAAGCCTTCACTCAGACGCAGGCACCAGAGGCTCAGAGCAGGGTGGGGGTGGGACTGGACGCCTTGCCTGTCTGACTTCTTGCCCCTTGAGGGGGCTGGCAGGGTGCTTCCTAGCAGGCGCCTGTATGTAGGGACTCCCCGGCCAGCCTCTCCTCTACATTCCCTTCTCCTGAAGGGAACCGTCGTTGCCCTAAGCTTCTGGCCCAGCTCCCCCGGCTCTGAGCCCTTTCCGCGGAGCACACACATGCTAGGCCTTTGGCGGTGCCCAATGCGTGCAGGGCCTGGGGCAGGGGGCAGAGGGCAGGGGGCAGGGGGCAGGGGGCAGGGTCAAGGGCTTTCTGGCCCTCAAGCACTCAAGTTGCTCACAGCCAGGCTGCCCAAGGTGAGGCAGGGGCGGGGGCCCTCTGCACCCCAGTGTACCCCACAGGAATCTGAGCTAAGTGTCCTGAGATCCAGAGCAGTCACCAGCTCGGTGCGAGAGCTCACATTGTGCTGAAGAGGTGGTTATGTGAGGGCTGTGGATGGCGCTGCTACGTCACCTGCAGCAGCAGAGGGTGCCCAGGAGGGCAGGCCTGGTGCACAAATGGTGCCCCGGGGGGAGGTGAAGGTGGCATCCTCCCCAGCCCTTGGCCTACCCTCAAGCCCCCAAATGGAGCATGGGGCAGAAGAGTTGGCCCCGAAGCTCAGGTCCAACCCGCCCGGTGCATGAGCAGCACCAGCACCTTCCCAGCCCAGCCTGCTTCTCCTGCTGCTTCTGTCCTTTAGACGTAAGCGACACTGTGGCCTGGCTCCTTGCTCCCACTCATACAGTCCTGCTCTTGTGGTCACCATTTCTCGTGGGAGTCCCATCTCCAAGCTCCAGTGGTCAGCTGAGAACTCCCACTCTGCCTCGATGGAAAGGCAGTGTGATGCAATGATTGTCATAGAATCAGGCCACTTGGGTTCCAAGTCCCTGCTCTACCCTCTACTAGCTGTGTGGCTCTGGGCAGGGTGCATAACCTCCCTGTGCCTTACTTCCTTATCTATAAAATGGGGTAGATAATGGCACCCAACCCATGGGACTGTCGTGGGAATGAAATGCGTTTCCATGTGTAGTGCCTGGCACATTGGTAAGGGCCATAAAGTGTTAATAATGAACATGACTTTTAATTATTAAATTATAAATGTAATTCCTTCTTATTACCTCACAGCACTGGAGAGCTTAGCCTTGGTGGCCTCCCGTGACCTGCCCCTTTGCCCCGGCCTGGTTTCTCCCCCCATGCCCCAGCGCTAGGACTATGGCTGGGGGGTCCCTGGCTGCTCTGGCCAAGGTGTGGACTCCTGGGAAGAGTCCCTGAGAACTGGGTTTGAGCCCACATTTATCCCGGCTGGATGGTCTGCCCTCTGAGCCTTGGGTCCTGCCCTATAAACCCAGCCTCGCGCACAGAGTGGTTACAGGCTGGAGGGAAAGCGCGTGGCGCTCCCGGCATGCAGGAAGCCCCGGTCCACGTTATTACCGCATTTGTGACACACAATGGCTGGGGCTGCACGCAGGGGAAGAAGGAACAAGCTGGAGCCCCTCTCATATCGCACCCCTCAGGCCCCGCGGAATGTGCTCCCACAGGGCATGGGGGGCGAGGGAGGCTGCCAGGCTGGAGGGGTGCTCAGCCTCCCCACACCGTCCCTTCCTCTCGCAATCTGAGCTCCTCCGCCACTCTGGCTGGTGCTCCCTCCCACAGCCTCCCAGAGTCAGAGACCTCAGGGCTCTCACAGCCCCTCTGCCATCAGGCCAGGGTCTGCCCCCTCCGGGCTAGTGCGCATGCCTGCCTCCCTTCTCAGGGCCTTGCAGTCCAGGGACAGAGGGCAGGAGCAGAAAGGTGGAAGCACTGACGGTGTGTGCGGGGCACACCAGTCCTACACCAGAACAACATCGAACATCGCACCGCACCTGCTCCTGCTCCCGCTCCTGCACAGGCTCGGCCCTGGGGCTTCCTAGGGGTCTTCAAGTGGCTCCGTGTGTGGGGAGAAGACACTGAGGGCATGAGGTCACAGCAGTGTAGTGTCAGGATCCAGGCTGGACCCCATGGCCTGAACTTGCCAGCCTGTCTTCTACCCTCCTGACCTCTGCTGCCTCAGGTCCCTCCCCTTCTCTGGAAAGCTCCTGGGAGTCACAGAGGAATTCCAGGGGCAAAAGTGTGGGGACCGGCTGGGGGCAAGGCAAGGGAGCCTAGGCCACTGGCTTCCTTCTGGCAAAGAAAGGGTTAAGCAAGGCTGCCTCTCTTTCCCTCCCCTGAATTCCCCCCAAAAGAGGTCTAGGTGAGTGCTAAGGAAGCAACTAGGAGGGGGGAGGCCCCAGGGAAAGGGGGAGGCTTTTAGCAGGTGGAGGGAAGCTGTCAGGGTAATAATGCCTTTTCCTGGCACAGCTGACTGCTCTAGGCCTTCATACTATTCTAGAAACTGCAGAGCAAGAACCACCTCTGATTCCCTGCAGAATAGAAGGGGTCAGCTCACTCCCTGCTCTCAGCCCCTTTCTGAACTTCCAGCTGGGCATGTGGCTGTTCTAGGTTCCCCAGGCCCTGAGGAGCCCCGGGGATGTCTCCAAGGCCTGCCTCCCCAGGCCTCCCGCAGGCTGTCTGTCCTTCCTCCCTGTCCCCAGAGTCCTGCCCTGGCTCTAGCTCCAGGCAGCTAGGGCCGGGGGGGCTCGTGGGGGCTCAGAGCTAATCCAGCCATAGCAGGGGCAGCCGCACCAGGGTGGGGACTGGGCTTAGGCTCACAGACAGTGCAACAGTCCTGGGCCCAACCTTTGGGGAAAATGTGAACCACCCCCCAACCCAGGCCCCCCAGGCTGCTAGAGGGTGTATGTGTCTTTGACAAACTCCAGTCTCAAGCCAGGCATCCCTAGGGGGAGGGGGGCGGGCTCCACCCAGCAGCGGGTGGGAGGCCAGGCCCAAGCGCAGCTGTGAGTGGGTGGGAGGGAACAAGAAGGACTTTGCTTTCCTTCTGCAAGGTCATGACTAAGGGAAAATGTGTTGTCTGATTCCCCAGGGCTGCAGCTGTGAGCGGAGGTGAGCAGCAGAAAAACGCAGGCCACTGCTGTGGGAGAGAGGGAGGGCCACCTCACCCTGTCGCCAGAGCACACACGCACGGAGGTCTGAGCGCCATGCTGTGCCCATGCTCACTACCCGCCTCATGCCCCCAGGCTGCCAGCCTAGGTCTTCTTTTTGCACCTAAGTCCACCTGCCCCACCGCCCTGCCTGTCCTCTGGTCTCTGGTTCCTCTTCAAGCATCAAAACAGGAACAGCAGTAAAAGTGTGGCCTCCTCCCGCAGGGCTTTGGACGCCCAGCACATGGGCGCCTGTGCTGTCCTGAGTGCCAACTTAAGGGCAGCTGCCAGGAGAGTGAAGGAAAGGGAAGAGCCCCAATTCATGTCTGTTCTGGCTGCTGGGCAGGCTCCCAGATCCTGAAAGACCAGAGGGCTGGCCCAGAAGCCCTGGGGAAGGAAGCAGTCAGACAGGCATTGAGGATGGGCGAAGTCAGGCCTTTAGGTGGATGGATGGTGGGTCAAGAGGTGTTGTAGCCCTTTGACCTGGTCCATCACAGCCCTGTTGCCGGCTCACCTGGGAATCTGAGAGGGAGGTGGGGAACCAGGTTCAGATTAAGAGCCTTCGGGCCAGCTGCCAGGATGCCGTGGTTTGGCCTCAATGTGTCCTGAGAAGTCAGGGAGAATTCCCTCCACCTGCATCCTCCACGCCAGCTCTGAGCCAGGGAGACCAGCCGCTCGCATCCTCCAGAAGTTCAAGTAGCAGCCAGGTTCCCAGGCCATAGGCTACCTCCGCCCCAGAAGGCTCTGAAAATATCAGTGACCTCTCCCCAGCCCAGGAGCCTGAGCTAATGCAACAGGGACAGGAGTTGAGGAATGGGCCTCTGCAGAGACAGCCATCTGAGTGGGGTGGCCAAAGCTGGATTCCTATGTTTCTGACCCCACCTGGGCTGGACAGGCGAGGGGAGATTTCCTGGCAGAGGCAGGTGTGACTAGCAGGGAGACGAGGACTTCCCCACGTGGAGGAGGCCCGAGGCTTGGGATGCAGTGGGTGCCGGCTGGCAGGCAGGTCATGGGAGGGCGGGGGGTTGGGGGCGTGGGTTGGGGCGGTCGGGAGGGGAGGCTGTGGTCCTCCCTGACTGAGTTCCCTCTCGAGTCCCTTTTTCTTCATGGCCACAGGCAGTGTCCTCTGAGGCCAGCAGGCAGGAGGGCAAAGGCCGGCCCGCATACTTCTGGCCGTGGCCACGCTGCCCTGGGATTGCTGGGCAGGGAGCTGAGCCAGGGCTCCTTGGAGGAGGAGCTGAGGTGTGAGGCAGGGACAGTCAGGTCTGAAGCTCCCTTCCCCTGCCTGCTTCCCCAGAAAGCAGCCACGGACAACGCCCCACTCCACGCTGCTTCCCAGCCCCCAGGGCTAAGGCGCCGGCGGTCCTTGTGGGGTTTGAGCTCTCAGGAGGCTGCCACTTAAGGCATGAGCAGGGCTGTTATTCTCAGCAAAGCCATGGGCTCTCATCCTGGTTTCATTTGTTAATTGGACTCCAATGAACCGTCACTAATTGCTGATGGTGCTGCAACACGACAGGTGGGCCTCGATTCGCAGAGCACTGGCTCTGGTGCACGGAGGGTCTAAACTGGAGGCCGGCAGCGCCCTGCACTTGCAGGCAGGGTGTGGGGACTGCTCTGGGAACAGGGAGGGCACATTCCCAGGACTCTGAGCCAAGCACTCTGGCAAAGGCGAAATCTTTCTGTGAACCAAAAGTGCTGCTTCTCTCACCTGCTCACACCTCGCCTGAAGGAGCCTCAGTGGCCCCGGGGACCTTTCCTGGTCTGCGTGCACCTCCAGTCCCAACTGTGACGCTGGGGCGGGCAGGCGTGAGGGCTCTTTCCGTACGGCAGCACAGGGGACACCCGCAGCCACCAGAGCTCTGTGGCTGTGCAGAGGTAGGCTCGCCGGGCGCCGTGCTGGCGTTGTCGTTGTGGCGCCTCCTACCTCTCCAGGGACGGGAGCTGCCTCGGTTCCTCCTTATTCTCTGTGTCTGAGGCTGGAGACAGTGCGGGGCCAGGAAGGGCCCTGCCTGCGCTCGCAGTCTCGAGTGTCTCGAGTGTCCCGAGTGTCCCGCTCCGTTCTGCCCCGAGGCGCAGCTGGCGAGGCTCTCTCCCCATCGTCTTGGGCAGCGGGAGTATGCGCCTGTGAGGCAACACCACAGCCCTGCAGGGCTGGAGGGACACTGCACGTGGCAAGGCAGCGGCCTGGGTGAGACAGCCTTTGGCAGGTCGTGCCGTGACTCGGGTCCTCTCAAGGGCTCGGCCACTCCACACTGCCAGGCCTCTGGGCGCCCTCCCTCGTGCACGCAGCCTCGGGGGGGAGGAACGTGGGTCAGACACACAGGGGACCTTGCCGACCCCAGAGAAACACCTGATCCTTCTGATTCCTGAGTCATTCTGATTTCGATCCCCAGCCCAACTCGTGTGGGGCTCGCTCCAAGCTTCCCCAGACACAGCCTCGCCAGGCTCTGACACCGGCTCTGGGGCTGGCGCCGCTCGGCTGCTTTCTCAGAGGACTGCGGCAGAGGGTTGTGTGTTTGCTCACCGCCACCACTGCCACTACTAAACCGCGGGCTCCTCAAGGGCAGACCTGTCTTGTCACTGCTGGAGCTCAGCTCCCAGCCACCGTGGGCCCAGTGGGCCCAGAGGGTGTTTGTCGAATGGAGAAAGGGGACAGGCTGCTGGAAAATCGGGTGGAGACAGAGGAAGCCTCAACCCTCTGGCTCTGCCAGGCTCCCGGCCGGCTGCTGGCACCTCCTCAGGACAGACCTGGAAGCAGCTCTTGGCTGGGAGGACGGCGTGTCCCCACAGACAGGAGCAGACCCCCGCTGCGGCCACTGGCCTCCTTCAAGGCCCTGAGCCCCAGGAACCTTGGTCCTGCCTGGCCCCTGGCCTCTCTATCCCAGCCCAGGGCCCTGTGGCTGGACCCTGGGTCCGGTTCACAGGCCACACTGGCATCCTCCAAGTCCCCAGCCACAGTCCCCAGCGAGTCCCTAGGCCCCACTCCTCCAGCACCCACAGGGACCTCTCCTTGCACACAGTGCTTTCCACGGCCCACAGAGCTGCCTGGGAAGCCAGACAGAGTGACAGGGAAGGGCCAGCTGCTCCTCTGTCCCCACCTTTTGTGGGAGCAGAGAAGGCGGAGGCCACTGCCTGCCCTCCAGCGTTCCCAGGCCAGGCCTGCTGAAGGCCAGATATGCGGTTACACGTGGGCTCACGGGGCGTGGGCTTGGGTCCTGGCTCCTGGCTCCACTGCCACTGGCCGTGTGTCTCGGCCCCTAAACACCCCTGGGCTCGGCGCCTCCCCGTATCTCACAGGTTCTTAGATGGACAGTGGAGCCCTGGCGGAGGAGGAAGAGGAGTGGGAGGAGGAGGAAGAGGCGGTCAGCTGGGGGAGGCTGAGTCCAAGGTGGAGACATGTGCGGCAGGCGAGCCCTCGGGGCCGGAGCTCAGGAGTGAGGCCCTAGCTGCACCCAGGGATCCTGGGGCCTTCAGGATGGGGTAAGGGGGGTGCTTGGGGCGGGGGCCTCTCGGGGAGAGCTGGGTGCAGAGGAGAGGCAGGGCCTGAGCCAGGAGCCCCCACATTTACAGGGAATGTAACGCGGAGCATCTACAGCGCCGTGGCCAGAGACAGAGGAAGGAGTCAGGAGGGCTTCAAGGAGGGGACGCCGACTCACACGAGAGTAGGGGTCGCGCAGCCACGGGGAGGAGCTGTCAGCAGAGCCGGATGCCGCATGGAGTCTGAGCCCGGGCCAGGGCTCAGGCGGGGAAGAGGGTGAAGGGCCCAGAGGAGCTAACTGCCTAGAGTTTTCGGTCCGCATGTAAAAAATGGCTTATTTTGCAGAAAAATTGAAAAATTGAGACAGCTGACAACCCAAGGCCTCATTTTTCCCTGTCAGAAATCAGCAGAGGGACCATGGCTGCTGCTCTGAACGAGCCGCGTGCCCTCGGGCTTGCCGCAGCTGCTCGGGCTCCGCTGCCTCACACCCGGGGCCTTCGGGCTGGTGGCCCTGGCTTGGCCTGAGGACCTGCCTCTGGCCGCCCCGTGTTGCAGGGAGAGGGGTGACACGGCAGCAGGAGCTGAACTGGCCCGAGCCCCTCCCCCGCCCAGCGGTCTCCCTCACTCCACTGGACGCCGGACCCTTGGCACTGTCGCTGCAGCCCACAAGGGCCAGCAGGCTAGAGGGCAGCCACGGAAAGCCTGGAGGGAGGACCACGCCCCCTGGCTGCTCCCCGTGTCTGGGGAGGGAGGAGGGGCCTGTCAGCAGCTCTGCCCATGTCGGGGATAAGCCGAGGAGACAGCCGTGCATGATGCCGTGAGGACACCAGGAAGGCCCCGTCCGGCCTGGCGCACTGCCTGGAGTCACCCCGAGAGCACTTGCTTCTGAGCGCCATTGCCCTCGTGGGCTGCTTCTCGGGCCCCAGGCTCCCGGCAGAGAGCTCGTGCTTTCTGAGTCTGAATGAGCGTTTCAGCCATGAGAAGACCTCAGGGGCCCTGGGTGGTGGTGGGGGGAAACATCTGGAAAGAATCCCTGGGCTGCAGTCTGGCTGGGGGTCTCAGGCCAAGCCTCCTTGAGCCCCGACACCAGCTGTGTTTAACCCTGGGATACTGGCGAGTTCTCACTGAACAAAAGTGCTGAGGTTCTGAGCCGCCAGGGACTGGCAATATAGGGAGCAGGTGTGGGTCGGAAAGGCAGGCGCCGGGCTGGGGCCCTGCGGGAGGTGAGGACCCTGGATTCCTAAGCCCCACCCAGGGACTGCTCCCCAACCGCCTCTGCTCTCCCACGGCGCCCTGCGGGGAGGAAAGGAGCTGGCGCCAGATGGGAAGAGCCATCTCCATCTGCTCGCTCCCACTGGCCAGCCATGTGGCCTCAGACAAGTCCCTCTGCTGCGCTGGGCTCCGGTCTCCATGGCTATCACACGGGGGTCATGCAACCTGCCTGGTAGGGCTGCTCCGCTGGAGCCAGGGTGTGTGGAGAGCCAGTTCCCAGTGAGCTTAGATGGGGCACAACCAGCACATGTGGGCTGCGTTATTCCTGGGACTGTCCCATGATCACAGTCACTGTGTCGTTATTTTTGCCAAAGCCAACCCTCTGGCTGCTGAGACAAGCCAATAGGTCACCATGAGTCAAGCCAGGCCTCCACCCACTCTGCCTAGATCCCTGTCCACCCACAGCCAGACCCGGAGGGAGGGGAACTCCAGATCCCAGGGGGGTCTCCAGACCGTCACTGCATCAGTGCCCTGGGGCCAGCAGTCCCCCTCCCAAAAGGGGAAACTGCTGATGGAAGATCAAGGCACGAAATGAGGTGGAAAGAGCTTTTGGATTTTGAGACCCTGGTTCCTAGATCCTCCTTGGGGTACTCAGTAGTTGTGTGATCTTGGGCAAGTCACAGAAATGCTCTGAGCCTCAGGAACCTCATCTGTGAAATGGGGATAATATACGTAGTTCATAGGGATGGGTGACAACTAAATCACATGAAATGCACACATACAGTCCTAGCACATGTGCTAGGAATATGGTAGGCACTTGATAAACAGAACCTTCTTTAAACAACCTCTTACCAGGACGACACACACCTGTCCTGCTTTCAGTACTTTCTCCAATTGTTCTCCAGAGTTAGGGCTCAGTCTGTGACCAAGGTCAGGCTCAGTCTGGGGCCAGGGTGAGGGTGCCCAGGCTTATCCAAGAAAACCAAAGATCCTCTGAGTGTGACTCCAGCTGGCCCTGATCTGTGCCACCTCTCCCGTGCTGCCCCAAGCCCATACCATGTGCACAGAGGAAGATGCGCTTTCCCCTCCCAGGCCTGGCTCTGTCCCCATTCACTAGCTCTGGGCAGCAGACAGCCAAAGAAGCAGCTGCCAACATTGGCGGCCCTGCTATGCAGCCTTTGGTCAGGGGTCAGAACCCCACAAGCCGTCTCTTGGCTGGCGCCTTCTCCTCATCTCATCCTGCCCTGGGCCACCCCCGACCTGTCAGTGCCACTGCCTTCCTGGGCCCTGCTGGGCTCTGACTGGCAGGTCTCTCTGTGCCAGGCTGGTGACAGGTGCTGGGCACTGGGAGACCCTGGGCCTGGGCACTGGCCCAGCAAACTTGGGGGTGGAATCTGTCTCAGGCAGCATAGCTGGGGCTCTTGTCGCCTCTAAAGAGCTGAGACTGTTTCCCAGGCCAGAGCACAAGCCAGCCAGGCAGGCCTGCATCAGCGTGGAAACCAAAATTTACATCCTGGGCATGAGGCTCAGAGAGGACAGGGACTGGCCTGAGGTCACACAGGAAGTCAGGGGCAGTGGGCTCCACGCTGGGTCTTCTGGGTCAGACTGGTCTGACCCAGTCTGTGGCTTTCTTCTGGTAATTCTCTTGTGCCTGCCGCGGGCGCTGCTCAGGACCCCACCCCACCATGCTGTGGCCGGCAGTATCCCGCTGTCTGGCACTACATCTCTGTAGCCCTTTGGGGCAGGTTTCGAAGCGAGGTATTCAGGCATGGAGAGGCAAAGGAACTTTCCCAAAGTCACACAGCAAGCTAGAAGCAGGGACAGATTCATTCATTCATTCAACAGTCATTTGCTGACATCATTTACTTTCCTGTGTTCCAGACAGTATGTTTAATAATAGGGACATGACGGTGAGCAAAGCAGACCTACACTGCTCGAGGAATTAATGGGGCACCATGGGGCAGGGCACTGACAAAGGGTAAGGCCATTATCACATACAGCGCACTGTCACAGGTGAAACCGCGGCTGCACATAGGCCCATGAAGCATGTAATGGGGGCATGTGGCTGGGTCTGGGAAACCAGAGATTGGAAAAGAGGGAGAGAGAAAGTTCTGGGGGAGGGAGAGTGCAAAAGCCCAGGGTGGGAGGGAACAGAGTCTGCTCAGAGAACCAAGAGATGTCTGGTGTGGCTGGAAGTGCGGGGAGCTGGCGGGGCCAGCGAAGACCCACCTGTGCGGGGCCTGGAATCCCCTTTGCTCCGGGAACAAGGGGAAGCTACTGGGTTCCTTTGGTTTGAAGGGAGTTTGCAGGGGCAAGTTGAGACGTACCAAGAGCAGCTGGAGAAATCATGCAGCGGCCTGAGTGGGTGGGGCTGGCGGAGAGAAGCCACTGACTTTGAGAGGCAGGAGAGACCTGACATGGTGACAGAGTGGGTGGGGTGAGGACCAAGATTCTCCTGCCCCCAGGTTGGGGATGGGATCACATGGAGAGAGTGCAGTGTAGGAACAAAGAGCGACCTAGGGTTGAAACCTGGGACAGGCCGGCATTTAACGCCAGAGAGAAGAAACAGAGAGGGGTGGTCACAGAGGAAGGGGAGAGAGTAGGGGGTCTTGGAAGAGGAGAAGGGCTTCAAAGGGATCGAGTGGTCCCAAGGGGCTGATGTCCCTGAAAGATCATGCACGACGAGATGCACATTGGACACAGGGTCAGGCATGGTGGTGGCTGGGGGCCATAGGGAAAGCGATTTTGATGGAGAAGCAGGGTCGGAGTGGGAGCAGATCAGTGGTTAGATGGAGAGGGGCGGAAGCACAAGGCGAGCTGGGCGTGCCTTCGGTCTGGAGTAGTTTCGACTGGAGGATGTGCTCCAGTACCAGCTCAGCTCAGGCTGGTGCCCACGTAACAGGTAAAGCAGCCAAGCCCCTCACAGCCAAGCCCACAAGCGGGCACCATCTTTGGGCCTGAACCCTCGAGCTCCCCACCAACGTGGCGAATGAGTGGATGGCTTTGAGCACTCTCAAACCTGTGCCTCAGTACCCCCACCCCGACTGTGGGCCTGCCTGCTGAGGGGCAGCAAGCCCAGAGAGGACAATGGAACCAAGGGACCCAGAGTCCCCAGCCAAAGTCAGAGGTGAGACAGCATGGGATGGCTGAGACAGGACACCTTGCTCGGAGACCACGCTTAGGGCACCAGAAAACCAGAGCACCGAAGAGATGAGAAAAATATGTTTGGAAAGAATGCGAAATTTTATGTATGCATATTTTCCCAGCTTTATTGAAGTATAATTGACAAATAAAATTGTATAGATTTAAAGTATACAATGTGATGATTTGACATGTACACGTTATGACGTTATTACCACAATCAAGTTAATTAACACATTCATCACCTCATGTAGTTACCTTGTGTGTGTGTGTGTGAGCATGTGTGTGTGAGCGTGTGTGTGAGCGTGTGTGACTATGTGAGTGTATGTGTGTGAGTGTGTGTGTGTGTGTGTGTGGGTGTGTGTGAGTGAGAGTGTGTGTGTGAGTGTGTATGTGAGTGTGTGTGAGTGTGTGTGTGAGTGTGAGTGTGTGTGAGCGTGTGTGTGTGAGTGTGTGTGAGTGTGTGTGGATGTGTGTGTGTGAGTGTGTGTGAGTGTGTGTGGGTGTGTAGTGTGTGAGTGTGTGTAGTGTGTGAGTGTGTGTGTGTGTGAGTGTGCGTGTGGTGAGAACAATTAGGATCATCTTCCCGAACTTCAAATATGCAATACAGTATCACTAACTACAGCCGCCTGCTGCACATTAAACCCCCAGAGCTCACTCATCTTTCAAAACTGAAAGTTTGTACCCTTTGGCCAACATCTGCTCATGTCCCTCATCCCCAGCCCCTGGCAACCACTACTACTTTCTTTTTCTACTTTCTGCATCTACCAGTTCACTTGGATCCACAGGTAAGTGAGATCATCAGTATTTGCCTTTCTGTGTCTGCCTCATTTCCCTTCACATAGTATCCTCCAGGTTCATCCGTGCTGTCACAAATGGCATGATTCTCTCTTTCATGGCCAAATAATATTTCATTTGTGTGTGTATATATACATATACACACGATGTATACAATATATACAATTGTACAGATATGTGACGTTTTCTTTATCCACTCATTCGTCAATGGACACTTAGGCTGATTCTGTATCTTGGCTATTGTGAAATTCAACGTAATGAACATATGGGTACAGATATCTCTTTGAGATACTGATTTTGTTTCCTTTGGATATATCCCCAGCAGTGGGATTGCTGGATCATATGGTCATTTTATTTTTAATTTTTTGAGGAACCTCCATATTGTTTTTCATATTGGTTGTACCAATTTACATTCCCACCAACATTGTACAAGGGTTACCTTTTCTCCACACCCTGGGCAACACTTGTTTTCTCTTGTATTTTAATAACAGCCATCCTAACAGGTGTGAGATGATATCTGGTTGTGGTTTCGATTTGCATTTCCCTGATGACTGTGATGTTGAGCACCTTTTCATAGACCTGTTGGCCATTTGTGTGTCTTCTTCAGAAATTTTTCTATTCAGGTCCTTTTGCCCATTTTTAAATCAGGTTATTTGTGTTTTTGCTATTGGGTTGTATAAGTTCCTCATGTATTTTGGAGATTAACTCCTGATCAGATACATGGTTTGCAAATATTTTTTCCCATACCATAGGCTGCCTTTTCATTTTGTGGATGTTTGATGTATAGAAAATTTCTGGTCTGATGCAGTCCCACTTGTTTATTTTTGCTTTTGTTGCCTATACTTTTGGAGTCATATCGAAAAAAATCATTCCCAGTTGGTCTCAAGACCAATATAAAGGAGCTTTTCCCCTGAGTTTTTTTCTAGGACTTTTATAGTTTCAGGTATTCCCTTTAAATCTTTATAAACAAACAAATAAACATTTAAAGCATTGAAATATTCATCATGAGCAAAATGAAAACTCTAGTGGACTTTCTTACGCCTAGTGCACGCTTCGTTACTGTGCATTTATAATTAGACATGCAAGGACATCAAATTCTTTCCGGGTCTGTGGCCTCTCAGGGTTTGGGTCCTTCCTCTGGGGCTCCTGCCTGGGCTAGGGCTAGCAACGAGCCGGGACAGCTGGGACTGCATTCAGAAGCCCTCCCTTCTCCTTTCATTTGCATCTCATTAGCACCACCTCGAGCTGGTGGCAGCTCTGCCTGGAGCACTGGGACAGTGGAGAAGGGTGTAGCGATGCGCCCTTTCTCCCCTCCCTGGCCCTCCCTGCCACTGTGTCCCCTCCTCACATGACAGCTGCCAGGAGGGCACAGGCGGACTCCGGGTGTGCCCAGCTCTTAACCCCCAGCCCCCAGCTCTCAAGGCTCCAGCTGCGCGTTCCCATGGCAACGGGGTGATGGCGCGGGTCGCTGTGCCTGCTGAGGAGCAACACGGCCACCCAGCTCCCCGCCCCACCGCCCAGGCTGGATTGGTGACAGGCAGGGCCTCAATCTCCTGAGATGATCGGCGATAATTGGTTTATGGAAATAGCTGAGGGGAGAAAGCAGCTCCCCGCTAGAAACCAGCCTCCCTGCCAAGCCTGCTCCCGCCACCTGTCCTTCCCTTCATCTCCGAAATGGGGTTGGGGGAGGGGAAGGCCGGGAGCTGGGCTGGCGCAGACGGGCTTTGGAGAGAGTATTTCACTTGTTGGTGTCCAGCAAGGCAGCCATCCCCTTCACTGTGTGTGGGGGGGTCGGGGCGGGGCTTGTTGTCATAGGGACCAGGTGCTTGTCTCAGTGACTCCTTGGCCCCTCGGTCTGTGCTCAGGTCTGTGTTGGGAGCATTGCTGGAGAAATGGAGGTGACCTGCCTGGATCCATGCTCAGGGAGCCTCAGGTTGGGGCCAGAAGAGGAGCACGGAAACCACAATTTACATACAGTGTTTCAGACCAGTGCTGCCACCTCCCTGGTCCAGACTGGGGAGGGCTCAACTCTGGCGGCTGCTCGGAAGGGGCGTCCTGAGCAGGGCTGTACAGGGGTCTCAGCAGGCGCTGGTGAGAGAGCTGGGGCAGGCGGCCCCCGAAGGACAGAGGGAACAGACCGTTGGCGGGAACTGGGTGATGCTACACTGGTGGAGGAAGGGAAGCGTAGGGTGGCTTGGGGAGAAGTCGTAGTGGCTCCCAGTGTCTGCAGAGGGGATTTAAGGGAAGACAAACTCCTTGGAGGGGGATACAGAATGGTGCTTTACAATACAGACTGAGCAAAAGTCCAGTCTGCATGGACACGGAAGGTTGGCTGCAGGAGATGTGTTGCCCAGGTCTGCAGGGTGAGCAGCGGACGTGGCACGGCAGGCCTGGGGACCAGGCTGAGAGGTGTGTGCCCTGACAGCAGCTGGCTGGTGGCGGTATGTGGATGCGCTGAAGGACCAGAGCGTGGGAAGCCCCAATGACGGAAATGACTGGGGGAGGGGTGGGAGCCTTAGGGGAGGGCAGCTGTGAGGACCCTACCCCAGGGCTATACATGGGGGGTGGGGCACCCAGAGGCCAGGAGAGGCAGCCCCAAGTCTCCCTTTCCGCTGCCCATCACCCCCGACTGAGCCCAGCCCAGGCCTCTGCGTGCAAGGGCCCTGCCCCCCTGGGGTTGAGCTGTGGCCAAGCCCTGCCCAGTTGGTGTGGGATCGAAGGGTGGCTCTCTGGACCCTTTGGCGCCCTTCAGTCCCCAGCTCTGGTGAGCAGCTTGCCATGCAGCAGGGAAGATGCCAGGCCTCCCATCTGTAGAGCCCACAGCCCCATGCGAGTCACACTTGGCACTTCCCCACTGGGTATCACGGTCCCAGGCCTTGACCTTTGGGTGCTCATATACCAATGGCCATGCTCTGGTTCCCGCTCACAGCCCCCGCACATCCCCTGCCCCCACTCTCGCCCAGCTACTTACGCCACCACATAGGGCCACGGTTCAGAGCCGTCCTTGCAGATGGGTAGATTAGTGGCCCCGTGGAAAGTGAGCACGATGGTCTCCTTATTAGGGGGAGACAGGTGGCTGATCTCAGATTCTGCGCTCTGGGAGGTGTCCAGGGGCTCCTCTGGGATATCAGTGTTCTGTGGGGAGAGCCTGGATTGAGTGGCCTCTTCCAATGTGGCACCTCCCTTTACTGCCACCTTACAACCTCTAGTCCCCCATGGCTCCCCTCCTAGTGCCTGTCTCCCTCTGTCTCCTTCCACCCACTCTGGAAGGTAGTCACCTTGCCCATCTTCTCCCTACCTCGGTTCCCCACCCCGCACTGATCCCCGCCCCTCTCTCAGGGCCTCTCTGCCCTTCCCCTGGTCCTGGACCCTCAGGTCCTGAAGAGTGAGAGAGGCCGCCTCATCTCTCATCTCTAAGCCTTTGCTTTTGAAGGCACCCTTGCTGTAACTCCTAAATCTCACACGCCGCCTCCAGCCAGGCAGCAGACGGTGTCCGCTCACTTTCAAACCACATCTAGACGCTGACCGCTTCTCACCATCCCCACTTCAAACACTGGTGCCCGGACGCCTGGTGTCCACACTATCCTCATGATTGCTTCCTGTTTCCTTTCTGGCTGTCCCTCTGCCCTGTCCCATGTCACACGGCCGCGAGAGTAGTCCTTAACACATTCAAATGAGACCACCTCTCTCCTCTGCTCACAGTCCTGCAGTAGCTCCCCACTCCTTCAGAGCCTTACACTGGCAGGGAAACTGACCTCATCTGTCCCATGGCCTTGCTCACTCCATCCAGCCACACGGGCCTCCTAGCTGTTTCTTGTCCCCACCAAGCCGCCCCTGCCTCCCAGCCTTTGCCTTGGCTGTTCCCTCTGCCTGCACTGACATCCCTGTCCCTTGCCCACTCACTTCCTAGTGACTAATTAGGAGGTGAGAACCCCCCCCAGAAGGCAGAAGTGCCAGCCCTACAGAGCCCCCTCCCCTTCCCCTGACTGAGGAGGTCGCCCCCACCCCCAGGACCCAGCAGGGCCTGTCACCATCTGGGAAGGTGTTGATGAGAGCTGCCGCTCCCTCCTGTATTCTGCTGCCAGGCTGGAAGGGGGGGCAGTGCCCTCCGACCCTCTGTGCCCTCATGGGCTGGACGGCCTCTTCCCAGGACCAGCCTCACCGGCTGCACCTAGCCAGCCCACGCCTGGCAGCTTTGCCCCCCTCAGTGTGTAGCAGCGAGACTGGCAGCCCGGGAGCAAGGACTAGGTTTCAGCCCAGCTCCATCTCCAACTTTGTGCCACCAATCTGGGCCTCAGTTTTCCCACCTGGCCAACGGGAGTGTCGGGAGTGCTTTTTGATGCCTTTCCAGTGCTCGGTGTGCCTGAAGTTCCTGCAGTGAGGCTGGGAGAGGTGAGTAATGGCCCTCCTGGCCCTAGATTGATCCCCCGTCACTGTGAGGGCACAGGGCTTGTCATGAGCTCCCTAGGGCCACAGAAGTGAGGGCCGAGAAGCAGGGCCACTGTCCAGGGGTTCCCACTGACTCCCTGGCAGCCTGGAGCCCAGCTAGGCATCTGCAGACCAGGCTAGGAGTTGTACCCTCCCTCCTTCCATGCCTTCTCCATGCCTCCCCGTGGGGACAGCCTTCTGGGAAATAAAGCTTGCAAAGGGTTTGGTGAGAACCGCTCCTGCTTCAGGTCTGGGTGTGAGGCCAGCTGCCAGGCTGGCTCCTCCTGGTGAGCCCTGCAGGCATGTGCCACCAGGCAGGCCAGGCCCAGGGCCAGGGAGGCCTGGGCCACGGGGGAGGCCTAGAGCGGGGATGGTGGGCCAGGGCCGCCACCCTTCTTCTGCCTTCCCCTCCTTCCTTCCCATGTCTGGATGGAAATCTGGGGACCTGCAGGCTTCCTCTGAGATGTCCTGCATCAGAACCAACGTGCCTGTCCCCTGCCCCTGGCCCGCATTGCAGGATTTATGAGGGAGTAGGGGGCATACCTGCTGGTTTGTATGAGGGGTTTGAACTGTGAGTGATGGTGAAATCCCCCTAATTCTCAGGTCCCACAAACTCACCTACTGGGGTGTGACAGGCCCTGAGAGGGACTTCCCTCCCAAGAGTCCCCTCTCAGCCTCTCAGGCTTGCCCTCGGTTAGCCCGTGCAGCGGTGCTAGGGTGCAGACCTCAGGAGGCAGCTTTGCCAGGCAGGGGCTTGGCCAGCTTCCCTGCCACCCGAGGCCACACAGCAGTGGGTGGCAGGCTGGGGTGTGAGCACTGAAGCCAGCCTGGTGCCAGAGTATGGCACTGTCTGCTCCTCCTCGTGGCCTGCTGTGGGGGCCAGCCCAGAGCAGCTAATCCCGGCGCCTTACCTGTCCTCATGGCCGGCCTTGCCCTGGGTAGGCCGGGGCTGGCCAGCAGATGGCCCAGGGGCCCTAGGACGGCCCATCGCCTGGGGCATTTTTGGATTTGTGTGGTGGGGGAAGGGAGAGGGGTGGCAGTGGGAGAGTAGGACCAACAGGGAAGGGGAAGGAGTTAATGGCCCACTCAATTTGGCTCCCATGAGTGTGTGGGGGGATTGCATTGGCTCTGGTAGGGACAGGGATGGAAGGAGCCGGACTCTACCACCCCCACCCCCTTCTCCCTCCTCCTGGGCCACCCCTCTTCCCCCAGCAGTCTGGGAGGGCGGAAGCTAAGAAGACCAGTTCTGCCCCAGAAGGGCCTGTCTGCGAGCCAAGGCCGAGGAGAGGCTGTGCTGGGAGGAGCGGCCTGTTTCCTCAGCGGCGTCACAAGGACCTTGAGTTTAGAAATGGCTCCTCGTGTTCCTTCTAGTGTTGGCATCTAAACTCACCTGGGCGTTACGGTGGCCAGGGGAGGCTTTTCACAGGTGAGGAAGCACACTTGGAGAGACTACACCTCTCGCCCCAAAGCACACAGTTTAGTTTAGCTAGCAGGGCAGAGCGGGGCTGGAGCCAGCGTCTCTCTGACTCCACGACCTTGCGGCCCTGCTCTACTCCAACCCTCTACTCCAACCGTACCTCTCTGGATGTGGGTTCCTTCTCTGGGCCACAATGTACCCCCTTGAACTCATAACCTGAGTATTTATTTGTAGCATCAAGAAGAGTTGTATTTGGAGGAGAGAGTTTTCAGAAGATGACACAAAAGTCAGAGAGAATAAAGAAAAGGATTGATAGATTTGATTACATTTTCAAAAATGTATATCTATGTCGACTTCTATAATGGTCCAAGATTCACTGCTGTACAAAGGAAAGATAAATGGGAGAAGATATTTGCAAGAAATATAAAAGTACTAATATCCCTAATGCACAGAGAGTACTGAAATCCATAAACATCACCCCAATAAAAAAGACATAAACTGGGGATCCACAAAAGAAGAAACATGAATGTATAATAGTGTATATACGTGTGAACATCCTTACAGGGGATTCTACCCAGCTATTAAAAATGCTCCAAAAGCTATGAATCAAACACAACTCTGGCTCCTCCTCAGGGCTCCCATGCACACTCCCTGGGTCCCTGAGTCCAGCTCGCTGGGGCAGGGGGAATCGGCTGGCAGCTTAGGGCCCAGGCCAGCCTGGTGCCTGGCCCTGAGTGTGCGGCATTCTAGAAAGAGGCTTAATAAGGAGGGTGGAGTCTGGGGAGGGGCCAGCTGTGGGCAGAGGACACCAGGAGCCAGAGACATCAAAATCAAGGGCAATGGCACAGAACCCATACTGGGGCCTGGGCACCCCCAGCTGTTTGGCTTATTTGACCTGAGAGTGTAACTGCAAAGAGGGTGCTCCCACTTAGCAAGTACTCGTGTGCCTTCTGCCATCCCTAAGGGTGACACAGTTGAGGACACAGGCTCAGCCCTGCCAGTTAGCGGCCAGTAAGGGAACATCGAACTATTTGCATCTCATCGTACTGAGGTTCTAGTCCCCTCCTGGCAGGGCTCTGATGCTTGGCTGCTGCTTTTTTTTTTTTCTTTTTTGAGATAGGGTCTCACTCTGTCACCCAGGCTAGAGTGCATCATAGCTCATTTGCTGCCTTGAACTCCCAAGCTCCGGCAATCCTCCTGCCTCAGCTTCCTGAGTAGTTGGGACTCCAGGTGAGCACCACCACACCCAGCTAATTTAATTTTTTTTTTTTAAGAGATGGGGTCTTACTATGTTGTTCAGGCTGATCTCAAACTCCTGGGCCCAAGCAATCCTCCCACCTTGGCCTCTCAAAGTGCTGAGATTACAGGCATGAGCCACCATGCCTGGCTATCCACAGCTTTTTATTAAGCACCTACTATGTGCCAGGCACTGGGGATGCAGCAGAGAACAGAACAAACAGGATGCATCTGCATCCTGGGCAGGGGGCATGGGTCCCGGAAGGTCAGGGCCGGAGCTGGGAGATCATGGGGACAGTGGGGCACTGGGGCTTCAAGGCTGCCAGGAAGCAGCCTGGGAATTCCCTGGAGATCTCGGGGTGGGGAGGGGCTGATGGGCTATCTCCGAGGGCTCTCTGGGCCTGGGTGCCCCCAGCGTCAGAAGCCAGAACCGAAGGGCAGTCGGAGTCAACAGCACCTGCAAACCCAGTGCACTTCGGCTCCCACGTGGCCCGAGAGTACAGGGGTCTAACTTGTGGGAGCCACAGAGACCACCTCACTCCCCATTTCACAGCTGCAAAAACTGAAGTCCAGTGAAGGGAAGCTTTTGTTACGATTTCAGAGCAAACAAAATAAGAGACTTCGAAGGAGTATGGGTTCACACAGGTACGTGGCTCATGCCCTCAGCCTTACCTTTTTCTTTTTCCATCCCATCATCTTGGAGGCAGGAGTATTTGGCCTTGTTTAACAATCTTGGGGACCAGTACCTGGAATTGGTGGGTGACCAGGCATCAGTCCTGCCTAGACAGCTGGCCTGGGCACCTTTGAGGCTTTGGGGGTAGTGAACAATACGAAGGTCGGTGTGGTCTCAGGGGGACCCCACTTAAGCTCTGGGGCCTGGATGGGGGTGTGGGCAGGTCGGGGTGGGGACCTGGATCTTTCTCAGCAGCAAGACGTTCTGTGCATGGAGATGCCTTTGGGGCTTTGGGCCATGGCCCGGGCAGGGGTTAGCAGCCGGGCAATTGACTCCTGGCACCCCCAGGAAGGTGAAGAGACGGGTGGGCCTCTCTCTGCCCAGACTTGGCAAACAAGTGAGCTTTCCCACCTAGCTGGGTCACCTGGGCAACGCTGTGTGACGTCACAGGGCAGGGCTGAAGTCACACAGGCCCAAGAAATAGCTGGAGGCTCATGTCTTCTGGCTGGAATCTGCAGCCATTCTGACTGTTTGGGTGCCTGCAGTTTCCATTTGTTCGATAATAGTAAACACAGACTTCAAGAAGATAATTTCTTGAGGGTGGGTGGGAAGATGGGTGTGGGAAGGGGGAAAATATAAGTAGATTTGTTATTGATAACATTCTGGTTTTTAGATTGGGTGGGCAGTTAATGGGAGTTCACTCAATTTTGAAAATAAATTATCATAAAAGAATTAAAGAGGGCCATATATGGGGCAATGATGGTACTAGAGTATGAACCAAAAGTTATGGTTAATCTGGTTCTGAGCACCACAGGAAATTATGATAAGGATAACAAATCTTTTTACTGAGCACTTCCTGCACACCGGGAGTGGCTCTCAGGGCTTGCTGTGGGGCATGATGGCAGAATGAAAAATGGCTTGTCCTTGGCCTGTGATGGGGCTGCCCAATGGAGAGGGAGGTCTGAGCTGGGCCTTGCAAGACAGTCAGTCATCCTGGGCTGCAAAAAAAGGGACTTGGGTGCTGGCTGGGGTGTTTGGGAGGCCGCTGGCCTGCCTCGCTATTCAGCCAGCTGTTTTAGGCCCTGCACTGGGGATTCTTTTCATCTTCTTTGGCCTGGGGCCCAAAAGCAGGACCACCCCATAGCCTCTTGGCTCCCCATCCACCCCACTCCAGGGAGAGAGGCAGGGAAGATGTGGTTCTCCCCAATTTAGGGACAGAAAAACTGAGGCTTCGCCCTTGATTAGAACTGAAAGGACCAGCCAAGTTCACCCAGATGGTCGAGGCTAGAAGCCAAGAACCCCACTCCCAGTTTTCTCCTGCTCCAGGGCTGCCCAGGGTGGTACCCTGGGGCTCTGGGGCTGGCTGGGAGCACTGTGCTTTATCTCCTTCCTGGGCTAGCACTGTCATGCGAGGAGAGGGTCTCAGCGGCTGCTCCCTAGACTCCCTAGAGTGCCCCTCCCCTGTCTCAGACCTGCTTGGTCCAGGAGGCTATGCAGAAGGCAAGGGAAGGGGATGGGTCGTCCCTGCATCCCTGCAGCAGGGCCTGGAGGGGCAAGCAAGGTGCTCAGGAAGCACACTTAAGGGGGCACTCGCTCTCAGGGCTGTGTGGGTGCTCCCTTCCTGAGGAAGTGCCTCTTTATGTTTTGTGCCCCAGCCACCAAGCCTGCCTCACTTCGGTCCCAGCCCCACCATGCTCGGCTGTCACTCAGCTGCACTACCTAGCATCTGAGCTTTCTGCCCCTGCAGCCCCACCCCTGCAGTCTTCTTGCCAGGGAAGAAGATAATGCAATTGGACACTGGTTCCAGGCCGTCTGGCTCCAGAGCGAGAGCCAGCTCTGCACACTCAGCAGATAGGGGGAGGAGGGCCCTCCCACGACCTCCCTTGCCGGTTGTCTATCTCCCTGGACCAAGGACCCCTGGGACACTGGACCCTGTACCTACCATAACCCCTTCCCCAAACCAATTTCTCCTGGCTGGTGAGAAGGTCTGACAACAGCATGGGCCCAGCTGCACTGCCTGCTCTTCTGTTTCCCCCATTAAGAGGGGCTCCACCTCCCCAGCCCAGGGAAACGCACCTGCTCCCCAAATGTCCAGAGGAAACTTCTGCTCCCCTGCCCTGGGGCTAGCCTCAAGTTTTGACGATTCAGGGGAAGCAGACAATGATTAATCTCACAAGGTAACCCTGCACCCCCTGCTCCCCAGGGAGAGAGCACTTGGAGCCATGTCATTGGGCAGGACTAGGGTTAAACACAGCCACTAGGGAGCCCACAGCCCCGGGAGACGCAAGCCCGGTGGCTGGGTCTGAGGCCGGCTGCTGTGGAGGGAGGGGTCCTGCTGCCCTAGTTTTGCATGGGCCTTGCTGGGCAGCGAGAAGAATCTGGGCGGACATACTCGGTTCAGAGTCAGCCATGCCCTTTCACCATGTCTAGGGCCTGCATTCCGAGGAGGGAGCCCTTTGGGACTGACTGTCCATGCAGCAAGTCCCAGGGAAGTGTGACTCTCCCAGAGCCAGCAAACGCAATCTTCCCTTCTTCCTTAGCTCTGTCCCACCTCCATTTCTCTCTCCCCCACCCATCACTCTCTCTCTCATGTCTTTTGGGCAGCTGAGATGGATGAGGCGGGAAATGTGGGCAGTGTGATTTTGCAGCAAATGGCAGCTCATAGCTGTGTGATCTTGGGCAAAATGTTAACCCTCTCTGAGCTTTAGCTCCCTTCCTTATCCAGTGGGACATCAGGGTGCTCTGAGGACCGAAGGAGACAGTGCAGGAAAGCACTCGACACTGACAGTTAAGTGCCCCAGTCATGCTCGCTGTTTCCCGGCTAACCAGCCTTGGACTTGGCAAGTTCTCCCCAGCACAGGTCCGGCGGCAGTGACTTAAGCTTAAACCCATCCCAGCACCTCAAGGGTCAGGATGTGAACCAGCCTCCAGGGGCCTGGTTGGAGCCATGATTTAAGCACAAGGCAAAGCCAGCCCCTCAAATCTCTGCAGAATCTTCCAGGCTGAGCCTCATAGCTGATGTGAGGTCAGTGCAGCCCCTGGAGAGCTGGCCAGGCAGGCCGTGGAGCAGGGGTCCTCAAACTAAGGCCCGCAGGCCACATGCAGCCGGCCGAGGACATTTATCCGGCCCGCTAGGTGTTTTTGCTGCGGATGCTGTCCTGCTTAGCAGCCGGCTCTCCCAGGCCCACAGTGCGCATGTGAGGAATGTGCGCCTCACTCTCCAACGGTCTGAGGGACAGTGAACTGGCCCCCTGTTTAAAAAGTTTGAGCACCCCTGGTGTGGATTCACTGCTGTAGTCAGAGGCAGAGATCCTCCCAGAGACCTCCATTCTTTAGCCAACAAGTGAGCACCTGCTGCATACACTGCTGGGGCTGAGGGCGAGTGGTGGTTGGAGCACAAAAACTGTCTAAAGGAACTGCCAGTTCACGACTGTCCAAATAAAAAGCGAGGGAGGGGCAGGACCGTGCCCAGGCCCCAGGCCCCCGCCTCGTGCGTAGCCAACCTCAGGATCTGGCGCGGCGTGGGAGTTGGGAGCTGTGGCCGGGCAGCGCAGAGGCGTGGGTGTCGCTGCCGACAGAGAGGACTGTGCTCGTGCAGAACAGGAGACGACGGGTCTCCCGGATGGAGGGTCTTGAGCAGGACCCCGAGGATGAACTGGATTCAGGGAGGAAAGGAAGGGACACTTTTGGTGAGGGGGCTGCCCGGGAAAGGTGTGGCCACAGGAGCAGGCCTGCCGGTCGGCAGGAGAGGGAGGGGCTGCGATGTCCGGCGCTGTGTAGGGTCAAGGGGTGGCGGGGATGGGCTGTGCAGACTCTTCACTGTCAGTGTCGAGTGCTTTCCTGCACTGTCTCCTTTGGCCCTCAGAGCACCCTGATGCCCCACTGGATAAGGAAGGGGGCTAAAGCTCAGAGAGGGTTAACATTTTGCCCAAGATCACACAGCTATGAGCTGCCATTTGCTGCAAAATCACACTGCCCACATTTCCCGCCTCATCCATCTCAGCTGCCCAAAAGACATGGAGAGAGTGATGGGGGAGGAGTGGGGTGGACAGTGCTGAGGGTCGGGAAGGCCAAGCTCGCTGGCTCTGGGAGAGACACACTTCCCTGGGACCGCCACCCTGCCTGGCAGCTGCCTCCATACCACAGCTGCCCCTCTAGGTAGGTCAAGGCCATCATTCCCTCCTCTTCCCCTTCCCAAACTGGAGCAGCAAAGGGTCCCCAGGGTGCTGCACTCGGCCTCTTGTTTCTCCTAGACCTCACCCTTGACTTTGCACATGGTGCCCTTATTAAACTCCCCTCACGTTCACAAATTTGAGTGCCTTCTTTCCCTTGCAGGACCCTGACTGACGCACCTGATGTACGAGCTCCTCTCTGTGAGCCTGCGCTCTTGCCTGATGTCCTGGTGTCACTGCCGTCATAGGCACCACCAGCACCTTCACACCCCGCCCTCGACGTTTAGTGAGCACTTACTACGTGCCAGGTGCTGTGCCAAACGTTTACTGCACTGTCTCATTTGACCCTCACATTCCTGCTCCTGGGAGTGACTGCCGTTTGTCCCTTTTACAATAAGAGCACAGATGGTCAGAGGAATGGACTTGCCCACGGTCACACAGCTTTGAAGTGGCAGGGCTAGGATTGAATCCAGTCCTGCTGGCCCAGTCTGTGACCAGCCACCAAATCATGCTGCCTTTTCCTTTCATTCCAGGGAAAGGACTCACAGCTCTCCTTCCTTCTCTCCTGAGACTGGGGCACATGAAGAAATTCAAGTCAAAAACACCTGGCCTTTTGGATGCGGCCAGACAGATGGCTCTGTGACAGTGTGGCCCGCAGGCACGGTGGCAAGGGAGAGCGAGGGGCGCAGGGCCAAGCCCCTGTCAGCAAGGGCAGAAGCAGGGAGTCTGGAGGAAGCCACTTTGTCCAGCACAAATGGGTCGTGGGGCTGTTTGTGCCCCAGAGGTCGGTGTGGTCACAACACTCTGGGCCATGACTCGTATCACGAGAGCTAGCTTGCTCCCAGTTCCAACTGAGCCCCTTGGGAGCAGGCTGACTGTTCGGGGCCTGCTGGCCGCATGGGCCAGGGTGGAGCGGAGGCGCTGGGGGCTGCCCTTCTGCCCTTCCTCTGCTTCCTTACTGCACGGAGGTGACCTGGATCAGCTCGGTAAATGGCTCCTGGGCTAACCCATGTGCATCCCTGCTTTGTTACAGAGCAGACTCTGCGATAGTCCTGACCCTGTCTTGCTACACCTGTTCTGTGGGCTCTGCCCCCCCTGGGACAGCCTGGTCTAGCACCAACGAGTAGGCAAAAAAGATTTGGGCAGCAAAAAGCATGACAGCCTGGAATCCGACAGGCCTGGCTTTAACTCTGGCCCTGCCAGGCTCTGCAGTGGGGATGGGCAAAGCCACGCGACTCCTTGGAGCCTCAAATTCCTCATCTGCAGAGCAGACCAGCAAGCAGGAGGACTAGACAAGAGGATAGATGTCTGGCACATGGCAGGCGGGCCCTCAGTGAGCCTTCCCTCACCCGCGCGCCAGCATGGAGCCCCCGTGGCCCCGGCTCTGGCAGTAGGAGGCTGGGGGCGACTGGTGGAGTGTGGTGGTCTCACTCTGGGGGACGCGTTCATTGACTGCCACACTGAAGGATTCATCTCAGCCTTTGGTAACCAGAGCTCTCGTCTGGGGCAGCCGAGGTCCCACCGTCATGTCGTAAATCACTTTGCTAAAGATGCAAAGTGCCTTTTGGGCGTTTTTCTTTTGAGAAATCAATAACTCGTTAACAAGGGCCTGAATAAAGGAGTGAGCAATGAAGCCTTCTGCCATTGCTTCCAGGAGGAGGGCAGAGCAGCACCCTGCCAAGGCTGGCAGGGGTCCACTCAGAGGGCAGAGGCCTGGGGGAACGAGGCTCAACTAGCTTCCAGCAAATCTGTGTCCCCTGACCCCACTCTTCCAACCACGCAAATCTGACCGAGTCCTTCCCCTGCTTCCGTGATCGCTTCAGGAGGCCCCCTTGCTCTCAGAGACGCCTGCGGGCCTCACGGTCTGCCCACCCGGGCCTCCATCCCCGCCCAGGCCTTACGCCCTGCTCCAGCCTCACGGCACGCCTGTGTCCCCAGAGTGGGCGGTGGTCTCTCCAACACGTGCCTTCACCGTCTGTGTGCGCTGCTCCGCAGGCCCGGCTGTCCTTCCCCAGCCAGCCTGAGTAATTCATGGTGCTTCTTCAGGACACGACTGTCCTCTGGAACCTCCCTGCCTGTCTCCACCCCGACCCCAGGGACATCAGACCCACAGCCCGTGGGCCTCCCCTGCCCTGGCTCATGACCCAATGTTGACTTTTCTGGGACAGGGTCTGTCTTCCCTGAGGGCAGGGACTGTGCCTGGCGGTTGCCTGTCCCTGGGGCCCAGCACGTAGCCTGGCACAGAGTTGGTACCAGGCAGGTGCTTGGCGTGTGAGTGAGGGATGACGTGTTTGGTGCCTTCCTCCTCCCTGCTACTTCAGCCCGGACAGTGACGTCTGCTCCCCAAACCATTCCTCCTCCAGAGTCCAAGCCCTTGGCGCCTTCTCCCCCTGCTAGGCCGTGAATATTTGGCATGTGTGAACCTCATAATAATAGCTAACAACTAGTGAGCACTTAAGATGTGCCAGGCACTTTTCTGTGCATTTTACAGGTGTGCACTCAGTCCTCACATCTACATATGAGGTAGGTACTACTGTGGTCCCCATTTTAAAGATGAGAAAACTGAGGCACAACCAGGAGCAGAAGAGACCAGCTTTAGACCCAGGCCATCTGGCTGCAGAACCTGTGTTGTTAATCTCAGCTCTCCCTTTTAGGTGTCGGTGGGGAGTCTAGGGTTGGGGCTGACCCTGAGCCCCACACCCCTACCCAGGGCCTCAGGGCAGGCTCTGCAAAGGCGATCTGGTTACAGGAAACTGCTTATTCAGGCCAAGCCGGCTGGGATCCCTCCCTCTCACATTCCCTGCTCAGCTCCCGCCACCCTTCACCGACACCGCCTGCCTGCCGTCTATACCAGAGAGCAGAGCCTCTGGCCCTAATCTCATTTGAGGCCATGAAATCGCATTTGCAGCATACTAATGCAGCGTGGAGCTGGCCTCGCTCCTGCCTGTCTCCTGGCAGAGAGGAGACCGGAAAGCAATCTCATGGGAGGTGTCTCTAGGAACGCCGGACAAGAAGCAATTATGCTTTCAGAGGAAGATTAAAATAATGTCTACACCCTCCCCTCCCCTGCTCACTCAGGGGCAAACCTCCTGCTAGAGTGAGAGGTGAGGGGTGGCGGGGCCCATGGCCCGGCCCCTCACCTGCCCCCACACTCACTACCCCCCAGACAGCCTCCAGGTTCCCCAAAGAAGCCACACTGCCCCAAGCCTGGGGGTCTTTGCCCAAGCTGTCCGTCTGCTGGCAGCGGCCCTCCAACCCTGTCTACCCAGCGAGCCGCCATCCACTGGGCACCACGAGCTTGGCTAATGTTTTACGGACACTTGCTATAGTCTCCAAATGTGCTGCTTCTTCCATTCAGCAGTCCTGCTGGGGGAGCAGCATCGCCCCCTTCCCACAGATGAGGAAGGAGGCACTGATGGCTGAAGTCCCACCGCTGGAGGGGGCAGAGCAGGATCTAAGCTAGAACTTGGTACTGCTTACTGGCTGCCTTCTTGTCTTAACCTGAGTACTTCCACCCCTCCTCTGTGCCTTCAGCCTCCCCAGCATGGGCCCAGCTGCTCCCCTTCTGTGCCCACTGGCTGCTCCTGTGGGGAGCTCTGGGAGGCCAGGCCTGGCACAGCATCAGGGCTCAGCAAACGCTTCCTGCACTGGAGAATCGCTAACCCTCCCAGAGAGGTGGGGGCTTGAGCAGGTACGGGTGGCCCACTCCTGCCTCCAAGGCTGAATCAGGCTGCCTATGTTCCAGAAACCTTTGGGATCGCCTCTCTTGCAAGAAGGCCTCCTGGAATGCAGTGAGGGTAGTATGTTTTTTAATCACTGGCAATCGCCTTGCAAAATAGGCATCGTTATCCCTCTTTTACAGATGAGAAAACAGAGGGTCAGAGAAGTAAAATGACTTGCTCAGGAACACCTACTACGAGGCAGAGTGGGAGTCTGAATTCAAGCCTGAGTTCCAAAGTTTGTCAACAGAACCTTCTTGGGTGCAACTAACTCACTGTTACTCCTCAGATGGGGTGGGAAAGGGCTTCATTCTGGGCTGGGGCTATTTGTGGAATACATTTTCCTACGTGTCATCAGCCATCTGCAGGGGGCCAGGGGTTTGCCCTGGGACTCAGCCATTGACAGCTCCAACCCCAGCCCCAGCCTTGCTCCCAAAGCACCCAGTGCGGTGAGCACTCTTTGCTGGGCCCAGCTTAATACCAAGTAACCTGGCTTGGCTAGACTTCATGTGACATGGGGCCACCAGGAAGAAATCTGCTCCCCCAGATTGCTTCCCCATGATCCTAGGTCACCATGCCCAGAAAGCCCGGCACTAGTGCTGTGTTCAAATGGGCTGAGGAATAGCTCGCGGAGTGTGGGTCTCCCTGGGGAACGGTGGTGCCAGTCATTTCCCCCATGTGCCGACTGCTGGATCAGAAAGACCAGAATGTACAGTGGAGACCCAGCTTGCAGAGAATTTGCTATCCACTGTCGGGGCAAGTCATTCACCTCCTCTTGGGGGCCAGTTTCCCGCTCCAGAAAACGGACTCTATCAAGCCTACCCTGCCCACCTTCCAAGGCCAACGTGACACGCCAGTGGGCTTTGCAAGGCTGCCGAGTGTGCTATGACCTCTGCCTTTGCCAGCCTGGCCCAGAGCAGCCTCAGCTAAAGACGGGGTGGCAGAAGCTCGGGGGCTGCCAAGATGGAGCCTGCAGCCATTCCCTCGGCATCCCTGCAGCTTGCCCATCCCACACGCCTGCTCTCTCCACCCCTGCCTCCCCTACTTGCTTGTCCCTCGCGCCCTCCACGTCTGGTTTCCACACCTTGCCCACACTGTCCTCTGCCCTTGAAAACCCCTGCCCCGATCTCTGTTGGCTTCCCACCCCACCGTCCAGGCAGGCGTCAGTGGTCTCCCTGACATCTGTGGATTTTAAGCGCCATGCGGCTTCCCACCCATTTCTCACCTGAGCCTCACAACGTGCCTGTCAGCAGGCAGCGCTCCGTCCGAGGTACAGATGAGGAACTTGGGGCCCAGGGGGTAAGTGACTCGCTCCATGAGCCTGGGAACCCAAGTCTTCCGACTGCCAGCCAGAGCTGTTTCCCTCCAGCAGGCTGAGTCCTTCATGGCCACCCAGTTGTGCCTGCCTCTTTCTCCACAGTCACCTTGTGAAGTCAAGTTCCCCAGCTCCTCCTGCCTCCTCTCCCTGTCCAGCCCGGCAGCTCCGTGAGGGCTGGGCATACCGCAACCTACTCTACTGCTTAGGAAACTGAATGAATGAATGAATGATAGACAGTCTAGGCTGAGGGAGGTCAGGCCACTGGAGCCCAGGGCGAGCTGTCAGGTCCAGGTAGAGGAAGGATGTCCCAGTATCTTCCATTTATCAGGAAGGCTGGTCCCTCCTGGCCGCAGCCACTCCTGGCCCAGGACTCCCCAGAACCAGCCCTGGGCCCCTGACAGGCCACCCGCCCTGGGCCTTCCTGCCCTGCCCCCCACTGGTAGGCTTGAATTAGCACACTGACTGCCACACTTAGAAAAAATATTTTTTTCCTTGTGGCCACAGTGTTTTATTATGAAAATAGAATAAAAACTTTGAAAACAAAAGGATCCTTTCTAATTTAGCAGAAAATTTGTGGGTTTTTTTATTGTTTTCTGTGCAGGAGTTACATGCAACTTGAAAAGTAGTTCTGGCAGCTTCCAAGGTGAAAAGACGTGTGCGTTACATGTGCTTCATGAGGCCCCGGGCTCAAAACTGTGTGCATTAAATACAACTCACGTGGCAGTTAGTATGTTGAAAGATGGGTTCCACATGGGGTTTCACTGTCATGCACACGTCACACAGGCCTGTGCCCCAGCCTCTTCCTCCTCTGGCGGAGGCTGCACTTGGGGCATCAGTACAGGGATGAAGGCTCCCAAGGCAGGGCGGGCCTGTGGGGTGGCGTGTGCTTGCAGGTGTGCTCCTCCATGTGAACGCATCTATGCAATGTGGCGTGTCCGTGTCCGTGTGTGTGCAGGCACGTGTGTTCCCGTGTGTCTGCGTGTCCATGAGGGCAGCTGTGGTCAGGATGGGGCACATCCCCCGGCCCCTTCCAGGGCTGTAAGGACCAGAAAAGGCCACCATATCTGGGCCCTCTTATACCTCGTCCACACTTCTTTCACCGCAAAGGTCATTTCTGGAGACAAGAAGGCCACTGCATGTCCTCGCCCTTGAGCCCATCAGCCACTTGCTCATCGAGCTGGGCCTCGGCTGGCTGGGAGGACAACAGAGACAGGCACCCTTCCCCCATCTCCCCCACACGTTGCGAGTACACACACACACACACACACACACACACACACACACACACACACACACGCCTCCAGGAGGTGTGAATCAGCATCAGCCCCTGGCTGGGTGGGGAAAGGCAGCTGGGGGAGGGCAGCAGGGCCATCTGGTGTGTTTGGTTACAACAATCTGCTAATGGAGCCTCTTCCCAGACTAGCACCCAGGCTGGGCCAGCCTGCTCCACACTGCAACCTGGTATCTGGGCCCAGAGACAGCAAGACTCACAGTCCCTAACACCCCTCCCCTGAGAGACTGGCTGGGCACGCAGCAGCAGCGCGATTCTCCAGGTGCAGAAACCGAGGCTCAGATGCAGCCCCCTTGCCCGACACAGCCATCCCCACTCATTACTAGAAGAGCGAGAGGGTACCAAGCACTTCCTGCAGGGTAGGGCTAACTGTACACGAGCTCATTTAATCTTCCCGGCAATAAAGGACACGGGAATTTCTCTTCCCCATTTTATAGACGCAGAAGTAGAGGCAAAGGGATATTATTATGTAACCTTCACAAGGTCAAATAGCTTCTAAATAAATGCCAGAGCCTAACTTGCCTCTCATCCTGAACTGGCTGAATCCCAAATCTCTCCATACTCCACCCGCTGAGTTCCAAGCACCTGCCTCAATTGATCTCCATAGGCACCTACAGGTGACTTGGAAGTCAGGTAGGGTGGGAGTGGAGGGACAGACGTGGGCAAGGACATAAGTGTGGGACCCCCGGATATGCTTCTGTGGGCACCATCCATGATGCCCAGGGCCTGGTGGGCAGAAAGTGTTTCAGGGTCTCCGCGGAGGATGAGGGTGAGCAGCCGGGGGCCTGCAGGGTGACTGTGCTGCGTTTAGCTCGTCCTCTCTTCCTGACAGGGTGGGGGCGCCGGGTGGGGGAGGGGCGCCCTCTAGCCCACCCTCCCCAGGGCCAGAAACCGCCTGCTGCACCTCTGCACCCCTCCACCCCTCCATTGTGGCGGGTCCGTGCCCCTCCCTGCGTGGTGACAGCGCTCTCTCCAGAATGCCTTGCCAGCGCTTTGTTCCCCAGAATAAAAGAAAACCGAGCTACAAAGGGAAACCTCAGGTAGCTTTTAACCGGGCTCAGCTGCCTGGGGCAGAGTGTGTTTAAGCTGGAGGCAGTTGTCACAGGAGCAGAAGGAGGAGCCACCCAGCCCCCTCCCACCCCTCCTGCCCTCTATTTGGGGAGAGGAGCCCCATGATTGCATTTACTCAAGGAAAAGTCTCTTCCAAATAGTGGCAAAGGAGGAAATCAATGAACATTGACAGAGAAATGTACAGCAGCTGTCTGCAGAGCGTGTGTGCGTGTGTGTGTGTGTGTGCGCGCGCGTGTGTGCATGGTAGACACAGCCTCAGCAGAAGCATGCTGCCTAGACCAACCACTCAGGGCCTGGCCTGGAGGGTGGGGGCTGGGAGAGGGGGAGCTGGTGGCTGGGGGAGGGGTGGCAGCCGAGTCCCTAACTCGAGTTAAGAGAGAGATTAATATATTCAATCTGCTCCAGGGTAATTGAGGGAACAATTGCAGTGTTTTTCTAAAGCCCATAAAACAGCCTCATTTGCAAGGAGGGGCTGACCTGCCTCCGGTCCTCCATATTTGATGGAGCAGGAAAGGAGGAGGGGCAATGTTGGGGTCCTAGTGCTAAGGGACAGGACTTCAGCCTGGGAGGGGGCTGGCAGTCCTGGTCTAACCTGTTCTCAGCATCCCCGCCTCCCACCACTTTGTCAGTAGCAGCCCAAGCATTGCTTTCCAGATCCTCTGTTTTTCCACCTGTAAAATGGGCCAGTGACAGTCCCCTCCACCAGAAGAGCGGGCAGAGTAGCAGAAGGGAGGCTTCACAAGACAGGGGAAGCCAGCCGACCTGAGGGTCTGGCACTGAGGTGAAGGGGCCTGGACAAAGAGCCCAGCTCCCCCAGCCAGGCCAGCCCTCCCTCACGTATCCCCACCAAGATGAAATGGGCAGTAAAGAGTAAAGTTAATGAAATCCACATTGCCTGCCTTTCCCGCTTGAACCACTCTAGTCTCCAGGGCAATAGAAACAGAATACGCAATAGCCAGCAATAAAAGGCGTAATGAATTTAAAAGCAGGGAGACAGCAGCGGAGGAGTGAGGACTTAGAGCCTGGGCCCAAGGGCAGAGGATGCCTGGGGCTGGAGAGTGCGCCCAGAGCTCCAGCCAGATCCGGGACCAGAGACACGGGAGGAGGAGGGCAGAGTGAGAGGCGCAGGGCAGAGGGGATGCTGGGCAAGCCACTAACAGCAGCCCCACGGCCCACTGCTCTCTTTCTCCCCCACCTCTCCTTAACGAAAGCCCCCAGCCCATCGGAGCCAAATCCACAGTCAGAACCCACAGGCGTGGAGCCAGGAGCTCAGCATTTGGTGATTGCTTTATTAGCTTTTTCTTCTCTTTTTTTTTTTCCTCCAGGGCAAGGAAAAAAAAAGGTATTTTAAATGGAAGGAATAAAAAAAAAAAACCTTGAAAGCATCATTTAAAAGGCTCCTGGGAAACGGAACAATTTCCATGAAACAAAACCATGATTGTTGGAAGAAGTAAGTGCTGGGGAGGGGCCACCATGCTCCCCTCCCCCACCTGGAGCCCAGAGCTCTGAGCCAAGCCTGAGGAGGCTCAAGCCCCTCCAGTGAGGGAGCTCCCAGGATGGCTCCCAGAGCTGCAAGCAAGGAATTTTTAAACTTATGTTTCCAGAAATTTCATCCTTGGGAACTTCCAGCCCAAAGTTTCCCTCTTAAATGGCTCTGCCTGTGGGAGGTTGCAGTTAAAGCTTCAGGGATCTCTTGGTATCTGCAGGGCTGGAGGGTACTGCCCCCTGGGGGTCCAGAGGCTCTTGGCCCAGAGCTGTTGTGGCCTCCCCTGCCCTCCCCAATCCATCCAAGAGGCATCAGTTGCCCTTAAAAGAGTCCAGCCTTTCGTCCAGACTTTGGGCCGCACCTCCTGCTTTCCTCAGCCTCAGGGACCCACTCTGCCCAGCACTGGACAGGCCACTCTCACTCTGGTCTGCTCAACTCCCCTGGCCCTGGGGGAGAAGGGGCTTGGTGTGCTGGGTGGTATACCCACCTGGTCTCAAACCTGCCGAGGGGTGACAGGAGGCAGTGCCAGGGTAGGAGGAAAGGAAGCACCCTGTGCCTGGGGAAGGGCGCCGCCGTGGCTGCTACCCTCCATGCAGGAAAGTCCCTGTGCAGCCCTCACCTGCACACTCCCAGTGTCCCCATTCAGGGGCCAGGGGCCCAGGGCCCAGGGAGTGACTCTATCCTGCAGGCTGCAACTGTACGTGCTGGAAATATTCACGGGGACAGTCCCTTCCACATGCCTCTCCACACGCACCCAGAGGAGGGAGATGGAGGGCTGGAGAAGGGAAGGTGTCCACTGTCTAAAATAGCATTAGCTCAGGGGATTTGATTGTTCCAGTCCCTGGGTCTCTAGGACTCAGGAAATGTGGTGAACAGCACTAGCACGGCCATTTAGGGCCAGGAAGCAACGTGATTCAGATTCAAAGTTGGCCTGGCAGTGGGCTCTGAGCCCTGCCTCTGCTCCCTCCTCATTAGTACACTCCCACCCCACCCCTACCCTGCGGCCCTACCTGCTCCCACCTCCACCACCCTCAGTTCTGGTTACCAAAAGAGGGACATGCCCTCCACATATTGGAGAACAACTTGTGAGCCTGCAGTGACATTCTAAATTGGATAAATTCAGTTGTTGAAATGCCAGATGGAGACAGGACTGAGAATAGAAGCCAGGAAATCAATGCTGGGGAGGCTTCCTGGAGGAAGTGGCCTTGAACCTAGACATTTGTGTCTGGAACCCAGAAATCCATTCCTGGCCTTGAACTCAATGTTGCTCACTGAGAGCCCAGTCTTGCTGCTGTCCTTCCAGCTGTGTCTTTGAGCCTCCAAGAGGCAGCACCAGTAAGGTGCCTGCCTCCCTCAGGCCCCCTCAGGCCCCCTTAGGAGGACTGCGCTCCCTGCGGAGGAAGCGCAGCTTGTCGTTGCAGAGCCCTCCATTGTCTGCTCCCTGGCTTCTGCCCTGTCCTCAGGGCTGTGATTGCTGACCCGCCAGGAGGGAAGGATTTTACTCTCCCTTGAAAGTCATTTTCTTGTCTTGCTAGAAGCAGACATCTGACACTTTAAGAGGGAGCATGGTGGGGAGATGATGGCTTTAAATAACAGAAATTAGAGCTGCCAAGGACATCTTGTCAATCCCCTCCCCCCAGCAGCCCCGCCCCTCCTCACCCCCACTTAGAACTGCTGCCTGAAGAGCACTGTCCACAGCCTGTGGCTCCGGCGGCCAGGGCATGCTGGGACTTGGAGAGCAGGGACAGCTTCTCCTGAGCCCTGAGCCTCCTGCATGCCCAGTCCTGTGATGAACTGTAGGGCAGAGAGGCCAGGGCCCAGGCTCTGAAGTCAGGGAGCTTGCAGTCTGAGGGAACAGAATGTCACCTAGGAATGTAGGTGACATCTATCTCATTTTATAAGCTCAGCACCCAGCACAGAGCTGGGCATGCAGAAGGTGGTCAGAAGTATGTGTCGATCAACTGATGAATGAATGGATGAAAAGAGGCCACAGCAGGCCATGTTAGCAGGCTGAGCAACCTGGGCAAGAGAAGCTGGTCCCAGGTCCCTGGTCAGCCTTCTGGTTCTGCTGGCACATGCTGGCCCGTTGCTCAGCCCCAAGCACAGCTCGGATACTGTTTCTCCCACACAACGCCCCCAGCACTTACCCATCGCCTCCTGAATTGAACACCTACTCACTCTTCTGCCATATGCCCTTGACTTTCTCCATCCATGGTCTCTTTCCCAGCCCAACTAAGTCTACCTTGCACCCCTGGGCTCCATATCGATGCCAGACCAATGCACTGTGACAGAGAGGTGCCGAGGGGCCAGCCACCTTTGGTCATAAACTTCTGCTTCCAGCCTTGCTGGTCCTCCTGCTGCCAGCCAAACCTTCCCTTCCCCACAGCCAGCTTGTTGTGATCCCTTCTCTGGAATACCCTCCCCAGAGCGCAGGGTCGCCAACCCTACCTAGCATGGGGTTGATGGATGGACGAATGGACGAGTGAGTGAATGAAGGAGCACGTGAAAGATTCATCTCAGATGACACCTCTTCCAAGAAAGCATTTCTAGGCACCAAAATGACAAGCACACTCCCTCACCACGGCTTTCCTTCCAGCAGTGCCTTACAGACCCAGCTGTCTTCAAGCTTTGTGATGCCCTGGGCTTAGGGACTGATCTAGCTTTAGCTTCAATGTGCTGTTATGCACTTAGGTCCTCAGGAAATGCTGTTGACATTAAATGGAATCAAGCCTCCTTGGGCCTTAGTTTCTCCACGGGTGACACGGGCTACTACTTGTGCTATCAGTTTCTACCTGTGCAGGCTGTGGGGCCGACCAGACATGCTGCCTTACTGCAGAACATGGCCACACCGGGGGCCATCCTAGAGCTCGGTAAGGCCCCACACCTGGGCCTGAGACTGCCAGGGTCCTAGCGCAGGCTGAGCCCTCCTGGTCACGGTGGCAGCTAGATAGGGTTGACGGTGGGCAATAGAGGAGATTTCTGTCTCCTGGCCACATGGGGTCCCCAGAACCTGAGCTGGAACCCAGGGAGCACCCACCTGCAGCCTGGGGAGCTGAGGCTCTGGGAACCATGACACCGGTTCTGGCTGGCCAGCCCCGTGAGTGCAGTCGGAGGCGGGAGGCTGAGGGGCGCGGTGCACGTGGAAAGCCACGCGGTAGGCCAGGCCCCCGCAGTGGCGGGCGGTGGGGTCTGTGCTAGCCCGGAGCAGAGCCAGGTTGCCGCAGTAGCAGTACAGGTCCTCGTGCTCTCGCACCTCGAGGTTCATGCGGGGTTGGTCTGGCCGTGGGAAGATGGGGAAGATGGCCTCGCCCACCCGCCGGGCCGTCTGAGCTGAGGCTCCATCCAGCCTCAGCGCCTCCACCTGCAGCTGAGCGTCATGCTGCCCGTCGTTCTTGCAGAACCCTGGGTGAGGGAACATGGGGCTCAGAGATGGCCCCTGGGGTCTCCCTGTCTTTGCCCGGGGGAAAGGTGGACAGGCAGGGCCCTGGGGACACCTCGGCTGCCCGGACTTTGAGTTGAAGCCAGGCAGGCTTTGCTAGGATTTCCCTGGTGGGTGACCCCATCAGGCCCCCACCCATGGCTCTCTCCCTTCACCAAGGCCCAATCCAAGCCTATGGCCGGAAGGTGGTGGGTGGGGTGGGGCTGAAGCTGGAGGGGCTGAGGTGGGGAGGGCTCTCTGCTTATGGCATGGTCCAGGGTCCTGCCACCAGCCTAGACCAGTGAAGAGTTCAGTCTGCCCCAATTTCTGCCCGCCTAAGGCCTAGGACTTGGTTTCCCTATTCCCTTGTGTCCTCCTCCGCCAGGCAGCCTGCCTAGGTGGCCTCGCAGTCTGGGCGTAGGTCTTCTGCTCCCTTCAGCTCACTTAACTATCTGCTTGGGATCCCTGCCTCTCCAGCTGGTATGGAAGCTCCCAGAAGGCAGGGCCAGGTCTCCTTTTTTCCGTCCACCGCCCATACCCACAGTCGGTGGTGCTCAGGGCTGTAATGTCACTCAGGGGAGCGTCCACTGCCTAGGACTGGCCCAAACCTGCTGTGTGCTCAGCATTTTTATATTCACAAAGCTCTTTCTTATCTGCCTTCCATTTCCTTCTCACCCTACCTTATGTGACCAGTGTCAGTGTCTCCATATCACACTGAAGGAGGCAGGGGCTCACAGAGGGCCACCATTTGCCCAAGGTGACACAGGCAGAGCTTTGGGGTGCAGTTTGGAGCTCTGATCCTGCCCCTCCCATTCCCCTGAGGTTCCCTGGGGTCCCTGCTGGGGCTGGACAGGAGTTCCAGGACCCTTCTCTCCCCCTCCCCCTGCCCCTGCTTCATACCTTTGGGCAAAGTAAAGATAAACTTGTTCCTGGTGAGGGTGAGGCTCTGGCCAGGATCCTGCTGCTGGGTGACACCAGTGACAGCAGAGCAGGCAGGGAGGGGGTCCCCGTCATTCAGGCGCAGCTGCACCCCAGCCCCAGAGCCTGCCTTCAGGGAGTTCTCAGCTGACAGCCGCAGGACGTATCTGCCCCCCTCATTAAACGCCACACGCAAGATCTCGAACTCCAGCTCCAGTGTCTTCTCCTCCACCTTCAGCCTCTGGCTCATCAGGGATGCAGGGGCCCAGGGTTTGGGTGCGTTGAAGGCCATGGCCACTGTCAGGGACTGACCTCCAGGCTGAGCATTGCCCCTTCCCACCCACAGTCCCTGCCTGGCCCAGTCTGAAAGCCTGCAGGCTGGGCACTCCGGGCCGCTCCCCGCCCCTCTCTGTTGGTTTGAGGAGAAACCAGGCAACAAGCCAGGAAGCTGGGCCTGACCCAGGAACAAAGGCAGCCATTGGGCCCTCCCTTGTAGCATTTAGTCCTTCCACAAATATTTATTGACCACCTACCATGTGTCAGGTACTATTTTGGGCACTTGGAATACAGCAGTGAACCAAGCAAAAGTTCCTGCCCTCTGAAGCTTATCGTCCAGTGGGGGAGGCGAGTGGAGACAGACAAACATGAACACTAAATATTGAAAATAAGTAACTTGTAATGTAGAAGATGGTAAGTTCTATGGAACAAATGAGAATGGGTCAAGGATGAAGACTGCGGTGTGGGGAGCACAGAGGTGTGTGGGATTCAGAAGCTCCCGTTGCTGGAGAGCCTGTCTCCATGTGCCTGTGCCTTCCCTAGGGTCCTTGACTGGCGCGTGGGAGCTTCTCAAGGAAGGGAAACAGTAGTTGTGCCTGGGGGGCATGCTCTTAGTTTATCTCCTCAATCCAGATGCACAACTCGGGACACAGCTTCACTTTGCAGAGAGCTCAGAGCCTCTCACACCAAAGAGTTGTCAACATGGACTCCGTTCTCCTGATCCTGGGTCTTGTTACTGGGGGGGATGGGGGATTCTGGACACACCTCAGTAATACCTGTGTCTATCACCATCACCGTCACTAGCACCACCTCCACCATCACCATGGCCACCACAACAGCATCACCAGCACCACTATTGTCACTTCCATCATCACTGTCACTGTCATCATTTTTCAACCTCATCATCATCATCACCCATGATACCCTTCATTGAGAAGCTACTGGAAGCCAGGCACTCTACGTGGCTCTGTGAGGTAGATGTAATTATTTCCCCGTGTACAGACGAGAATCTGAGGCTGAGAAAGTGTCAGGAACCTCGCCCAAGATCACATGGCTACTGCGTACAAGCAGAGATCCGAGCCCAAGGATTTTAAGTCTACACTTTCTCCTACTAAACATGTCCTGGGACTGGCTCAGAGACTGAAATGCATTATATTAGGAAATTCTGTGCCTTAGAACTGTAAAAGTACCCAGCTAGGGGTCCTGATGTATGTGGCAGGCTTCTTCTGCAATGATTGCAATTCAGTTTCTTCAAGTTCCCCAAGGAGAAACTGCAGCAAAGAGTTCCAGTCACCTGACTTGTAGGTCAAGTTTACCAGTTCCCTTCTTTCTGGGTGTCAGTGCCCTGTCTGAATGATTAGGGGGTGGGGTAGATAAGTCATCCTTCATCTCAGTTGGTCTGAACTTTATAATCATATTGGGAAAGGCCACAGCATGGCCATTTGGGGGAGAGGGTGGGTGGCAGAGGACTCTTGGAAACCTTGGTCTCAATGGCTGGGTGTGGCCCACCCAACCTGGGTCTGGTGGCCCTAGTTTGTATCTGCCAGCTTTAAGGTCCTGAAGCTTAGTGACTCAGTAAGAGCAGCTCTCTTCTCTTGCATGTTTGGAGCACCCCCCAGAAATGTAACAAGATGGGAGTGAGTTGCTTCAGCCTCGGAGCCAACCTCTGTGCACTGCAGCCCAGCCCCATGCCCTAAAAGCAGGGCCATGCACACAGTGCATCTTCTCCTGGTCTGTTCACCCAAGTCCCTTCAACACTGCCCTCTCCCCCTTCCTCTCTTCTGTCCCTCCCTCCGACTTTCTGCAAAAGATCTGAGGTGGCTCTGTTGGCTGTAGTATGGTTTTAGGGCCTTCCACTTCCTGACATCCCCACCCCCTCCCATTGCTGGCCTCCCCTACCCCACTCCATCTCAGGGAAGGCTTACTTTTTTTTGGTGTATGTGTATGGTTGCTTTTTTTTAAAAAAAAATTGTGATAAAATATACATAACATAACATTTATTATCCTAATCACTTTTAAATGTGCAGTTTGGTGGTGTTAAGTACATTTACACTGTTGCACGACCAATGTCCAGACCTCTTTTCATCTTGCAAAACTGAAACTCTGCACCCATTAAACAACAACTCCTCCTCCCCAGTCCCTGGCAACTCCCACTCTACTTTCTGTCTATATGAATCTGACTACTCAGAACTGCACAGAATTGGAATCCTACAGCATTTGTCTTTTTGTGACTGGCTTATTTCTCTTAGCATAATGTCCTGGGGAAGGCTCACTTTTGCTCCAGGCCTCACCTCTCTGCCCTTGCCCTGCGATTCCCTCTGCCAAACTTCCCAGCTCCACCTGATGAACCCTGCTCCTCTTCCTGCTCCTCTTCCTCGGCAGACTGGCTCACAGCCTCCTCCCAGGCAGGGGCAACCTCCCCACCTCATTTTGCACGACTCTTCTGCCTCACATGGTGACCTGCCCATGTTTGACAGAATGTTTCTTCAGGGATCATGTTTGTGTGTCCAGGACAGGGCTGGCCAAGGAATGCTGCCAGGGGGATGGTTTAAAGCAATGTGGGATGAATGAATGAATGAATGAATAAATGAATTGAAGGATAAATGAATTGATGAACAAACCTGACCTAGCTTCTGCTTGTGCAGAAAGAAATAAGAAATAGTAGGTCATTAAATATGAAATGTCAGTTTTCAAATTAAAGGTTTAGTTTATTATATCTCAAACAAGTAGCAGTACAATTAATCAAAGTATGCACCTGAACTATGGACACAGTTTTGCCGTCTTAACGGTAGCTCGTTTATGCCAGCAGCCAAGAAGCCTGGAGAGCAAGTGGTAATGAAACCGTGAAAGACATTTTCCACAGTGTGTTGAGAATTGAATACTTTTCCTGGCAAGAAGTGGCCCAATGCCTGAAAGAAGGGGTAGGCTGTTGGTGAATACAGGCAAGGTCTGGTGAATACAGTGGATGACAGGGAGTTTCCAAGTCCAGCTGCTATAGTTTGAGCAGCGCTGTTTGTGCGACATGTGGTCTAGCGTTTTCTTGCAAGAGGATTGGGCTGTCTCTACTGACCAATCTTGGCTGCTTCCTCGCAAGCGTCCTCATCATTTCGTCCAGCAGGTTGCTGTAGACTTCCACTGTAATGGACGGACCAGGTTTCATGAAGCTGAGTGGATAATACCAGCGCTGCACCACCAAGCAGACACCATTAGCTTTTTTTGATGAATATTCAGTTTTGGACTGTGTTTCGGCACTTCATCTTTATCCAACCACTGTGCCTAATGCTTGCAATTGTCAAAAAGAATCCATATTTCATCACACCTCACAATACGGTATAGAAATGGTTCACCTTTATGTCACAACAGCAAAGAAGGGCAAACTTCAAGACGATTTCTCTTCTGACGCTCATTTAATTCATGTGGAGCCCATCTATCCAGCTTCTTTACCTTGCAATTTGTTTCAAATGGTCCAACATTGTTAGAATAGTAAAGTCAAACCTTGCTGCTAATTCACGCATAGGTTGACATGGATTTGCCTCCACTAAAGCTTTCAGCTCATGATTATCCACCTTGGTCTCAGGTCACCCACGTGGCTCATTTTCAAGATTATAATCACCAGAACAGAACTCAAACCATCGATGTACTGTGTGTTCATTAGCCACATCCTTCCCAAACACTTCGTTGATATTTCAAGCTGTCTGCGCTGCATTGGTTCCATGATGGAACTCGTAATAAAAAATAACCTGAATTTTTAACTTACCCATGGTTTCACAAAAATTGCTCTAAAAAAACTGAAAGATAATCACAAGCCAAACCATGTGTTTGAAACAATGAGGATGTTCCTTCACAATAAAAATGAAAAAGAAGTGTCAAAGTGAAATGTCAGAGATATCAACTGTCAAACTTAGTACTTAAGGAAATCAGACATTCCATACTTAATAATTTTGGCTATTTCATTTGGATTCCATATGAGAGAGGCAAAGACCATTTCAGGCTTTTGAGTCAAACTTGGACTCGGAGATACAGCCTGGTGCCTCAGTGGGCCAGCTGGTGCCTGGGGGAAGGGGAGCAGCGTGGGTAAGCAGCAGGGCGGGAGGCAGGGGCTCCTGATGTTCATGCTTCTCTGGGCCTGGCCTCAGTTCTGTGGAGGGAGTCTGGAAACCTCAGTGGACCTTAGCAAGTCAGGGCTGGGTGGCACTCCCATTTCACAGATGGAGAAACTGAGCCTAGGGTGCATAGCAGGACCAGGTCCTTACTCCTTTCCCAGGGTTCTACTTATAGCTGCCTCCCTGATTCAGCATCCTTCCTACTGTTTTCAAAAGATTTAAACTCCAGGTGAGCCTGTCCCTGGTGGTAGGCCTGGCTCCCACAGAGGAGCCGAGAAGGGAAGGCGGTAGGGTGTGGGCAGGTGGTGGGAGGTGAGGTGGGAGGGCGCAGTCTTGGCAGGCTGACTTCTGAGCCACCTTCCGCAGCCCCAGCCTGAAAGACGTCACTGGGGCCCTTGAGTCTTCTTTCTTCCCCAGAAGAATGGCCACTCGGAGGCTGCTGGCTTTGTCTGCAGGAGCCTGGGCTGTAATTAGCCCACCCCAGAGGGCCCTTCCTGCTTTTCACAAGGGCTCCTTTCAGCCTCCCCAGCTGACCCCCCCCATGGCTCCTGAGGGCTCTTGTCCCAGTCCCCAAAGACCCACCCCCAACCCACTGCCCACTGCTTAGACTGAATCCTCCCAGCAAGCGGGGCCATCTGTGAGGCCTGGGTCCTGCCAAGGCCCTGGGGCTGGGACTCTTACCCCTTCCACAGATGAGGCTCAGAGAGATCAGGTAGGTGGCGAAGGGACAGAGCTCAGGCCTCCTGCCTTCCCGGCCAGTGTGATCCTGTGGCCGTCACTGCTTCGCGCAGGGCCTTCCCCCGCAGCCCCCAGCAGCCTCCCTCCCCTGCAAGGAGCCGCCCAGGCCTGCTGCCCACGCCCTTCAGCCACGGTGCGGGGCTCGCAGGCCCACGGGGTCGCAGACTCAGATGGGCAGCCAGTCTCCCCACTGCACAGATGGCAAAATCAAGGACGGGGCGCCGTAGAGGCCGAGGGAAAAGTCCCCCTTCACCCCTCAGGGCTCACTGGGACCCCTGGTGAGAGGCAGACTGGCAGGAGGAGAGGCACAGCAATGTATTAGTGTGCACGCGGCGCCTTCGGGATGAAGGCCCAGAGGGACAGGGACATTGCCCACTTCCGCGCGCAGGTCCAGCGAAGCGCGGACAGCCGAGTAGAAAGGTGACTGGACGCAAAGCGTGTGATCTGGTGCTACTAGGCTGAGTGGGGACACATGGCCAGGTCCGCCAGTCTGGACTCCACGCGGCCTCCCTCAGGGTGTGTTTCTTCCTTCTGGGTGTGGGGCCGGGGCCCTTTCTAGAATGGGGGTCTTTAGACCTGCAATCAAACAAGGCAGGTCAGATAATTTTTTTAATGGCTGGTTTGTACACAGAAAGGCAGAGGAAAAGTCAGTGATAATTTTAGGCTCTATGGCCAGCTTTGGGGACAAGGGGTTCTGGTTTCTGTGACCCTTGGGGAAAGCGATTGAGGAGGATGGGACTGAGAGGCAGGAGGCAGGAGAAAGGCAGAGGGGAACTGCTGCTTCTTCGGAGGCTGCGTTTTTGAGTATTGTTTTCCGAGTCTCAACAGGGCCCACTGTGGTCACTCAGCTAGTACAGAGTAAAGACAAAATTAGAAACCTGGTCTTGTCCCTCCACAGAGGGCCTGGCTACCTTGAATCTGTCGCCCCGGAGTGGTAGCTGTGGTCCTGTCCCCTACGCCCCATCAGGTGGCACACCTTTCCCCTCCTGGCCTCCTGCTCCAGGCTCCTGCCCTGAGCACTGTCAGGAGAGTCTTAGGCCATCCCTGAAGGCCTCTTGCTCTGGCCTTCAGCTGAGCAGAAGCTGGAGGAGGAAGCCAGGCTGCACCAGCGATCCCTGTTTTGCCCCAGCAGCCCCTCTGCTAGCCTTGCCTCGGAGGCGCTAAAGGTCTTGCCTGGCAGGAGGGAGAGGGGGCCTCGCTGGCCGCGTCAGCAGCACTGACCTTTGCCTTTGTGTGCCCAGTCGCCCAGCTGCCCCACCAGGCTCCGAGGGCACAAAGCCCTGAGACAGTGTGCAGCCGGCTCGGGCCCTGCCGCCTCTGGGGGTTCTGAGACCACACCGGTCTCCCGCAGCAGCAGGGCAGACTGAACAGGTAAGTAGGGGAAGGCGGGCAGGAGCTGGTGGGGCCAGCACTGAGTCAGCCCAGGACAGGGCCCAAGATCAGAGATTTAGGCAGGGCAGGGCTAGCTTGGAAAAGGTACCACCTAAAACATTTCGGAGGAGAGATACAAACTTTACAGCCAGGCAAGGGTGGTTGTGGTGGGGCATGGAGCAAAACAAGGAGCAGGAGAGAGAAACAAAAGGAAAGACAGTCCAGGAGTGGTGGCTCACGCCTGTAATCCTAGCACTCTGAGAGGCTTGAGGCCAGGAGTTTGAGACCACCCTGAACAAGAGTGAGACCCTGTCTCTACTAAAAGTAGAAAAATTAGCCATGCACAGTGGTGCACACCTGTAGTCCCAGCTACTCCGAAGGCTGAGGCAGGAGGATCACTTGAGTCCAGGAGTTCGAGATTGCCATGAGCTGGGCTGACACTACTGTACTCCAGCCTGGGCAACAGAGTGAGACCCTGTCTCAAAACCAAACAAACAAACAAACAAAAAACCCAAACCGAACCGAATAGGAAAGGACAGAAAGTCATAGAGAGACACCCAGAGTGAGACCAAGAAAGAATGAGACTGAGAGTTAGAAGGAGAGACGGAAAGAGAGGAGACTGAGTGAGACAGAGGGTGAGACAGGGAGGGGTAATGACAGGGGTGGACAGACACTGATGGACAGGGACAGAAAGGCAGACAGAAGGATAACAAGACAGAAAGAGAGAAAGAAGCCGAACAGGAGATGGTGACAGACAGACCCACAGTGGTCCCAGTGGGCCCCCGCGGGCAGGGATTCTGCTGTGCTACCATGGGCACAATGCTGAGAGAGATGTCCCAGTCCTGCCATTTGGCTTAATCAACTCTGGGGGTCTTCCCCTGACCCCAGAGAGGGTCTTCCAGCCACAGAATGGAAAAGAGTGCAAGCTCTAGGAAGGAAGGTTTCTGGGGAAAGAGCGGTGAGCGGGGTGTATACAGTAATCTCTGGCAAGTCTCCCCCTGGCTCAGTCACTGGCCCCGGCACGTCATGTGGCCTCTCTGGACCTAAGTTTCCTTTGGATGTGGTGGATCAGGGGTCTCTGATGTCCTCTTTAGCCTTACGATCTGGTCTTAGCTCAGGCTCTGTCTTTGCAGCTAACTTACTTCTCTATCCTACTTAACTCATGACCTCGACCTTGCGGTCCAATGTGGCTGCTTGAGATCCAGCCATCACAGCTGCATGGTAGCCAGAAGGAGGAAGGGGTAAAGAAAACATCTCTCTTTTGAGAATACATACTTGGAGTTATGCTCAACACTACGCTTTCCATCTCACTGTCCAATACTTAGCCTGAGGGCTACATCCAGCTTCGAGGGAGGCTGGGGAATGTGCAGTACTGGGCCGGGGACAGAATCCATTTCACACAGCTCAGAGATGCCTTCACAGCTCCTTACTCACAGCAGGCATATTAAAAAAAATTACACATGCAATGTAAGTTTTTAAATATACATTTTAAACAAGCAAAAACCCTCCTTCATTTTTCTAGACTCATCCCTCCCCTAAGTGTGACCACTGTGAACAGTTTGCTGTGTGTCTGCCAGATTCACTTTTTATATATACACACATACACACACATATGTCTCCCTAGTTAAAGAAGATCTGATGGATCACGATTTATGTATTGTTCAGCAATTTGCTTTCTTGGTTACTGTTGCTTGGCAATATACCTTAGAGGTTCCACCGTGTCAGTCCACAGGGAGGTACCTCATTCTTTTTAACAGTGAAATAGTACTTCACATGTAGACTTACCGAAGCTTATCGATGGATATTGGGCTTGTTGCCAATTTTTTGCCCTGAGAAGCAGCCCTGGGCGTCTTCTCTGCACGTATATGCAAGCATTCCTTGAGGATGAGTTCCTAGAAATGAGCCAAAGGTTCACGCTCTCTTTGTGTGGGTTTAACCCTTTCTACCCAAACGTCCTTCTCCACGGCCAGAGGACAGCCACATGGGAGCTGGCTGACACTTCCATCTCTGCTTGGTGGCTCTCCCCCTCCCTGCCTTTTCCCTGCCCAGCAGGCACAGCCCTGGCACCATCCCCACCTTTAGCCTTCCCTCCTGTGGTCTTCACCATCACCAAAAGCCAATCTCACATCTGAAAGCCTGTGCTCCTGGGACACCCTACCCTTTTATTGGCTGCACCTCCTTTTTCTTTCAAGGAACAAGAAGATACCTTCTCCAGCTCCCTTCTCCTGAGGATTTAGGGCCCCCTTCTTATCCTCACCTTTAGCCCTTCCCTGCCCTCCCCGCCTGCCACAGCACCAGGTTTGAGCACCGGTTTCCTTCCCCAGTCTGGTTCGTGCCCCTGCAGGGCGCCCCTCTGGGGGTGGGGGCACATGGGGAGCCTAGCTCAGGTGCTGGGGCATCAGGCCCCACTGTCCTGCAGCCTTGGAGGTTGTAGGAACATGCCTGGCGTGAAGAGCAGGACCCCAGAGGCCAGCCTCTCTATGAGGGGTGAGAGAAAGCCCCCTGGGGCCTTTTTGACTCCCCCAGGAAGGCTCACACCTGGAGCGCCAGCCCCAAGGCCCGAGAAGGTGTGAGAAACCCCTGCGTGAGCAGGGCCAGCCGGGCAGCGGCAAGATGCTGATCGGTTATTAAACGCTGAGCTGGTGGTTCCCCTCCGGCTCAGTGCAATTCATCAGGAAATTGCCGTCCGGGAGTGATGGATGGTGACAAATGAGGGTACATAGGGGGTTCCTGAGCCCATCCATGGCCGCAGCTGGGGAACTCAGCCATCAAAGCCCCGTGAGGTTCCTCCACCGAGGTGACTGGAGGGCCAAGGAGATCAAGTTTCGGGCAAATGGTTTGCAGGGGAGAGGCTGTGAAGGGGGACAAGCCGCCCTGCGTGCTGTGTGGGGCCCCAGCCCCTGCTCTGGGCCCCAGCTGGGGAGATGGGGGTGGGGTGGGCTTCTCTGATCCTGGAATCACAGGTGGGGGTCAGGAGGAGGGGCAGGGCCAGACTAGGGAAGGAGGGAGCTGCCTTCTGGCAGGAGGAGATGAAACAGCTTTTAAAGCAGGTGCTGGGGACACTGCTCAGGGCCACCTGCTGAGACCACACAAGCAGCCATCCCTCCAGGATCCCAGCCTAGCTAGTGCTGGGGCTCAGGGGAGGCGGCCCCAGTTTGGGGGAGCACCCTGCCTGCCTGAAGTGATCAATAAAGGGAAAGGAAGGGATGCAGAAGGTAGAGGTCAGGAGCCTGCGGGGAGGTGGGGCTAGAGCCATGCCCGGAGGGCAGGTCGGGTTGGAACCAGGCTAAGCAGGGGGAAGGCTCATGGGGCCGGTGGAGGATAGAGCATGAACCAAGGCTTGGAGGCAAGGAGAGGGCGGGAATGGTGGGGTTGAGCAATTCTGATGGATAAGGTTGGAGACGGGGACACTGGGGGGCAAGTGGGAGCTCCGAAGGGCAGGGAGAGGTCAGAAGAGTCATGTCTGGGCCGGGCTGACTGCTTGTGGCCTACACGTCTGGAGAACCTCGTCCTGTGGTCACCAGGGGAACAAAGAGAGAGAACTCAGGGCACCTGCCCAGCAGTCAGTGTCTTGAGTGAGGAAGAAGGGCAGCGCAAAGCCTACATCTCAAGGCCAGACCATTGGGCACCAACCCAGGGAAAAGAGAATCCAGGGCTCTTATAGCTGGGAACCTTTGTGGCCTTTTGGTAAGTTCTCCTCTGAAAGCAGGAAATACTCTGTAGAATCCTGATGGCAATTGCCTCTTCTTGATTGCCTCCTTTGATGAGAGGCTCACCACTCTGTTAGAGTAAGAAGTCTCCCTTGTCTTGAGCTAAAATCTGCCTTCCCTCCTCCAAGTCTGTTCTAGCCTTGCCCACTGGGAAGGGAAGAACACACTGGTCCCCTGGAACAGCCGGCTACTCTCCTCCTCGCCAGAGTCCACCTTCATTCCAGAGTAGCCTGCGCCAGTCCATCATGTTATGATGATGCTGTTGGTGAAAGGGGCATGAGAATTCCAGTGGCACGATCATAGCTCACTGTAGCTTTGAACTCTTGGGCTCAAGCGATCCTCCTGCCTCAGCCTCCGGAGTAGCTGGGACTACAGCTGTGCTCCACCACACCCGGCTTTCGGACCTCTTTTGTCTCCCCATTCCCACTCCCCTGGGCCCTCAGGTTGGGGGAAAAGGGCCAAATATCCTCTCCTTGGAGGTGTATGCCCCTTCCATATGGCATTGGGGCAGTGGAGCCCAGAGAGGGCGATGCTGACTGCACAGGCACCAGCTCCTGGGATGGGGTTTCAGGCACTGTGGGGCCATGCAGAGAGTGCTCCAGGAGTGGGTGGGGAGAATGCCAGGAGGGTGCATCTGGTGTGCTCTGACCCTCCCACGTGGGGGGAGGCAGGAGGCAGAGCGGCAGGGGAGACGGCTACCTACACTCTTCCCTCGCGAGCTTGGCAGCCAATCATACTGCTGCCCAGCCACTGCTCGGCGTCAGGCTCTGTCTGGGGCCAGAGTGAAGCCCCTCTGTGTGAGGGGGACAGTTTGGGGTGTGTGCGCTCGCTCGTCTGCGTGGGGCTGACTGTGCCTTGGCCATTTCCCCCTGGGCTCTCGGGCTGGGCTGCACGGGCAGGCTCCCTGTCCATCCCCCGCCCCCTTGGGCGCTCTCTGCTGTGCTGTGGGGACGAGGGTGCTGTGGGCGCTGGGGTGTTGCTGGGCTGTGTGCCACCGGCTCAGAGCCCAGGGGGAGAAGGGAGGGGGACAGTGACAGGGGCCCCCGGGCTTTCTGTGCCACTTACAGGCTCTGGCATGTGGGCGCCCTGCTCCAGCCGGCACTAGAGTCGCCAGAGTCTGAGGGTGCAGAGGTGGTGCATGCCTCCGACTTGTCACCAAAGTTCTGGGGGCAGGGGCGACACTGAGACGCCAGGGTTTCTTGTGGCATAACTGAAATTCTGGAAATGTCGCTGAGATGCTGGAGGTGCTCTGAGAGATCTGGGGGCTGTTTCTGGGGTGCTGGCCTTACCCGTTCCTTCTGGCTGGCTGTCAACTCCCTCTAAGCATAGCACTTTGCCCTTTGAGGATGTTGGTGACCACGGGCTGCCAAAGGCACGCACGTGGCCTCTGTTCCTGGATGCAAAAATTCCTCAGGTTTAATCAACTTGAACAAAAACACGGGAAGGAAGCTCTGTCCCAAGCCTTGATAGGCCAGCTCCAGCCTGAGGGACAGGGGAGCTCTGTGCCAGGCCCAGATGGCAGATGGCCTCCATTGGCTCAGATTTCTAGAAGCTTTTTAGGACCCCTTCCCACAGCGAGCAGGGCTTGGCCAACCCCCATCTGTGCCCAGCTGGGAGTCCTGCTGGCCTGGGCTGCTCCTGGAAGGTTGGCATCAGCCCCGTCTGAGCGCGCGGCATGGGCGCTGGCAGGTCACCGCGAGACAGCCCTGCCCTGACCCACCATGCTCTCTCCTCGCCTTTCACACTCCCCTTCTCAGCTAAGACACTTATACTTCATCCTTGCTACCGTTTCCAATCTTCCCTGGGCCCCCTCCTCTGGGAAGCCTGCAAGACTGCCCAAGCCATCTCCTCACTCCACGCCCCCCGCTTCTGCAGTTCTGTCTCCCAGATACCACTCTCCAGCCTCCTCTCCTGGTGGTGGGGGCTGGACCCTGGGTGTGAGTGTCCCTGTAAGGCCAGCTCTGGAGGGCAGGCCCTGGATTCTCCACCCAGGCCTTCGGAGAAATACTTCTTGCTGGCCTGCAGTCTGGCCGGTGGCACCCCTCCTCACAGGCCATCCTCACCTCCCCGTTGTGCAGACGGGAGCCCCAAGCCCAGGAGGTTCCTTGGACTCCAAGAAGTGGGGTCAGCCTTCTAGCTGGAGCCATGTGGCCACCTAGGATCCATGGATGTTCAGCCCAGCCTGCCCCTGCCTTCACCAGGGTGGGTGGAAGAGCTGGGGCCGGGAGGCTGGGTGGGTAGAAGGCAGTGGGAGCGCCTGGGGAGTCACAGCCAGCTCTCTGTGGCTTTGACCTTGCTACAGCCAGTGACTGGTGTGCTGGCTCCACATTCTTGGGCCATGATGTCACTGACGGCAGGGAGTAGGGGCCCTGGAGGGAGAGCCCACAATTGAAGAATCTCCAGGCTGGACAGAGGAGGGGTGAGACCCAGCGAGGGGAAGGGACTCGCTGTGGACCACACTCCAGCCCTGGGCTCAAACCCAGCTAGGCTGCCTCCCCAGCCTGCCCTACTGGCCTCGAGCTGCGGACTGGCTCCCTGGCCAAGGCTGCCCTCTGCCTGCTGTGCCCACACTGGGGCAGCGAGACAAGTTCTCCCTGCCTCTGTTTAGGGCCACCCTGGAGGTGGCCTCTGCCTCCCCCAGAGAGGAGGACCAGCCCTGAGGGATGGGGGGTGCGCTGGAAGTCCCTTGGGGGCAGGGCGGGGTTGGGTCCAGGGAGGTTGCTGGGGGAGACTCTGTGTCTGGGCCTGGCCGGGCCCCCTTGCGCTGGCTGGGGCTGCGGGAGGCTCCCTCGGGCAGCCTCGTGGAGCACACCCTCTCTCCCTGCAGGTATGGGCAAATAGCCCTCCTCGGCGAGGCCTCCCTGACACCACGTCTAACACAGCCCTCCTGTGTGTCTTCTCTCCCCCATGTCATCGTCCCTCCCAGCACTCCAGCCACGCTTGTGTCCCCGCGACCCCGCTGCATGTCAAGTTCCATGCGGTGCGGGCCTGCTTCTGCCACCGCGGGCAGAACGTTGCCAGGCACACAGTCGGCACGCAAGGGACATTTGCTGAATGAATGAATGGACACAATGGCCCGAGGCAGGCAGAGTTAAGCTCCTTCCAAGCAAGCACATGGTTTCCGATAGGCCGAGAGACCCGTCAGGGACATCCCTGCTTTGTAGAGGGGTGAGCTCCCTGTCTGGAACAGGACTCCAACCGGAGATTTGAAATCAGATAGCAGTTGGTTGCTCGGCAGGTAAAGGTCTGGGGGGCCCTGAGCAGCGAAGGGCTCTGGTGTTGGAGCAGGGGGCTCCGGAAGCCCAGCGGGCGAACCCCAGGGCGCACAGCCTGTGCGGGACAGGGACATGCCCACAGATGAACAATGGTCACCAGAACAAGCAATGGCTTCGCCAGACTCAATTTCCAGAGCCCCTCTGACCCCAGGCCAGGTGCGGTGCATTAGGGCATGGAGACGGGAGGGGAGGAAGGGCCAGCCTGCTGCCCTTGGAGCTCACTCCAGGCCGGAGGCGAGGTTTGCCCCACTCCCAGGGATCAGAGGGGCCAGTGCAGGCTCCCGCAGGGCATCAAGTCAAGTTCAGGTTCAGCTCTGAGTCAGCAGACACTGGCATCTCTGTGCGACTGGGGAGGGGAGCCAGAGCCCTCTTCCTGGAAGAGGGGCCATTTGGGAAGGAGGGGAGGGACCAAGGCTGATTGAGCACTCAGGCCCTAATCCTGCCCTGCGGGCCTGGCTATGAGGCAGCCCGTGTGGAGTTCTAGCCCTGGCTGCTCCTTGCGCTGTTCCCTCCACCGCACCGCACGCACTTCCCCCACTCCCACCCACCCTCAGCCCGCCCCTCTGCTCAGCAGACTTTTCCCTGCTGCAGACCTCCACTGAAAGTCTATTTTCTCAGAATCCCCCAGCTCAGCCAGTTCTGTCGTCCACATGCGGTCCCTATGGTAGTGCCAGGTCACCCTGTGCCTTCCCTTTGTCACCCTCATGCTACTGAGGCTACTTACTTACTTTGCTCTTCCAACCCCCTGGAATCTCTCACATCCCACAGCCCAGAACAGTGCTGGCACACAGCAGGTGTTCAATTAATTTATGTTAAACGAACAAGTGAATGAATGTCTTTTCAAAAAAGCTGTTGAATGAAATGCCTCAGCTGGGTGGGGCCACGACCCAAGCCCCTTGTGTGGTTGGAAGGATAGGGACCCTCAAAGTTTCAGGCCAGGGCTAGCGGCCTGAGGACTTCTGTCCGCCCTCTCCGCCCTCTTCTGCACCTTGCCCCTCCCTGGGGGCTGGGCCCAGGGAGAGGGAGGGAGTGGGCCAGAGGTCGGGCTCCTTAGAGGAGGGAGGATGAGGAGGAGCCCTCTCCTCCCCTCCCCCACGGGCCAGCAGGAGGGGGAGGCAGGCGGGGCTCTTCTAGCTTGCCCATGGGTCTGGTTGTGTTTAAAGAACATCCGCCCCGTGGGGGTGAGTTATCTCCTTGTGAAATCAAGTCGCAGGAACAAAAAGGGTTTACTAGTGAGACACATGTTGCCTCCTTCGTGGAAACCCCAGGAGAAGGAATGGACAGACTCCCTGTCCCTGCCTCCACCCCCGGCCCAGCCCCCGTGGTCTGTCTCCTTGGGTTGCTGCAAGGCTGGGCTCACACCAGGGCCACTGCAGATGTGGCCGGCAAAGGCTGGGAGCTCTGGGCAGGCGCTGAAGGCAGGTATGTGTGTGAAGTCAGGTGCCGGCCCCTCCTGGCCACACCCCTCCGGGGCTCGGCTGCCAATGGAGCTTGGGCCTCCTCCCCCAGAAGGGGGGATTTGTCAAGGATTATGGTGTGTTCCCATCACTGAGGCCCAAAGGGGCCAGAGAGAGGTAGGCTGAGGCTGGGAGGGGCTCAAGGGAGCCTGAGCAAGGTGGGGGCCTCGCAGGACCCCAGAGATCGGGAGGGGCAGGGGGCCCAGCTGGGAGGGCCGGCAGGCCATGCGGAGCTGCCCCCGGCCCGCCCACCCTTTCATCTCTGCAGCTCCTTCCTCTTGGCCTCCCTCCTGGTGTGCCTGTGGGCCCATCTAGGTGGGCTTGGGGAGGGGAAAGGAAGGGGGGTCTCTGCGGACAGCTCGAACTGAGCAAACCTTCTTTGAAAACGGTCCTTTGAACAAAGGCCTGCTGGTGGCGGGCAGACAGACAGAAGCTCCGGCAAGACCCCAGGACCCCGAGGCAGAGGATAGCTGCCTCTGCAGGACCAGGCGAGACTGGGCAGGACAGGACAGGAGGGGACACAAGAGGACTTTCCCCTCCTCCGTGCCAGCCTGCCCAGGACCACAATCCCAGACGGGCCTTTCCCAGAGAGCTAAAAGCAAGAAAGTAACCTTTAGGATTAAAGAAAAATGTTTCTTTGTTTGGGATTTCTTTCTTTTTTTCTCTCTTAAGCCTCTTTTCACATCTGTAGTGGCGTTTTTTCTCTCATCTGGGGGTCAAAGGAGAATGTCGTTGGAGGCTGCAGGGAACCAGAGCTCCTCCGGGGCGGTGGATGACGACTCCTGGTACATCGACGAGGCCCCCGGGGCCGAGGAGACCCAGCCGGAGGGGTGAGTGGGGAGGCCCTGCTCTGCGGCCACCAGAGCGGGGTGGCAGAGGTTGCCAATGGGGGAGGGAGATCCTGGGCACGGCTGCTGAGACTGGCTCTGTCACTTGTTTGCTGTGTGACCCTGGGCAAGTCACAGCCTCTCTGGGCTTCAGTCCCTGCATCGATTCCATGAGAACAACGCCCCTTGCCCTGCTGTTAAGGTGCTTGAGGAGGGGGACATGGGCTAGGCTGGTCACCTGCAGAGCACCTGTGTGGTGTGTTGAAGATACAGATTCCTGGGCCTTATCCTTGCAGATTCCGTCTGACAGGTCTGGGGTGTCTCTCTGGGTGATCCTGGCCCACAGCCAGGATGGGGAAGGCTGGGGGCCTTGGGGGAAGGGGGCCTGACTTCGAGGGGCTGCTGGTCTCCGTGGTGACCGTTTGGGGCGTGGGGTTCTCTGGGCAGCCTGGGGTGTGTGGGAGGGGCGAGAACTGGAGAAAGGGGGCCTGGGGACAAGGCAGAGAGCAGACATGCGCCTCGTTGTCTTTGGATGGTTTCAGGCCTGTTCTCTAGCAAGTGTGCTCAGGCCAGCCCAGGGGCGGGTGGGGACCTGAGGACTGGCCACAGCTGCTTCGCCCAGGCCCTTCCTACCTTTGTTTAGTCTGGGCACGCTGGCAGGGGCGCCGGGCCTTTCTGTGCCCCCGACCCGCTGCCAAGACGCCTTGCCTGTGTGGGACCCAGAGTTCAGTTCTCCCCCGTCCCCCGTCCTTCCTGGCCCAGGCCCCATCCCCTGCCTCCCTGCGCTGTCTGAGGGTTTGGGGGACTGGAAAGGTGAGGCTGGGGGGTTGCCGAGCCAGATATGTGCACATCTGTTCTCCATCAAAACCCGAAACTGGAGAAGGAAAAATTCTGGCGTGCCTCCCCAGAGGCCGGGCTGCAGCCTGGCTGGGCTTGGGTCACCCAGCAGGGATGGAGGTCCCACCCGGGCCTGCAGGAAGGAGCTGTTGCTGGGAGGACTCGGGGTTCCGACCCCCTGGAAAACAGCCTGCTGTCGGCAAGGGCATGCTCCCCACTCAGCTCCGGCTAACCTTGAGAGCCGGTGGGCCCCCAGGTCCCCTCTGTGTATGTATGGGCTGGGAGGGAGTAGAGGGGGAGGGGCCAGGAACCCCATGAGGACGAAGATCTACCCTGGGCTAAGGCCAGAATCTGAAGCTGTGACCTTGGGAGCCTCAGGACCTGGACTCTGGTTGGGGGCAGGTGCCCACAGCCCGCTCTGTAGCTGTGGTGTTTAGATATGGTCTCAGAGGGAAGTTGCATGCAAGGCAGGGACTTGGTGATGGGAGCGCTCTCCCTAACGTGGGTGGCATCTAGAATTTGCAGCTCCCCTCTCCCACTGCAGGACTTGGCACCATAAGGATGAAGAGATTCGTTTGAATCTACTTGCTTAGCCAAACCCAGGCCAGCTGCCTGCCATCCTCCTGGCCCCAAAGGTGGGAGTGGGAAGCTGGGAGCTCAGGGGAATCCCAAGGAGCTGAACTTGGGCTCACCTCTCCCTCTGTGAGTCATTCACCCGAGGGACAAGGGACGGATGTGGTGCATCAAAGCTTTGAGGAATCCGGAGCTCCCCGCTGTGTCTGAGCATGCTCCCGCATTGCTGGACTGGGGTTGGGGTGGGTGAGTGCTGGCGGACAGTGGCCAGGATGCACTGAGCCACAATCCACAAATCCAGGCACTCGATGGCCTCCCAGGGCCCCCGATGCCTGCTGAAATCTGGTCTCCCCGAGCTCCGGGCTGCACTGAGGCTAGGAGCCTTGCTGGGCCCTGCCTGCTGTCCGCGGCTGCCTGGGGTCCTGCCCCGTTCCTCCCGTTCCTCCTGCTCTTCCCTGTCAGTGGGACTGCCCTCCCCTTTTCTGTCTGAAGAGGTGCTCAAATCAGATGCCGCCTCCTCCTACCCGAAGTTCCTCTCCCTTCTCTGAGTCCTCGAGCCCCTGCTTGTGCCTCTCCTGGGATGGAGCCACCCTCACCCACGTTGTGCTCTGTGTCTGTGCCATCCTGCCTGTCCCACAGCACAAAACACGGGCCAACCAAACATTTGCTCAGGAAAGGGACACACGGAGCTGAGGGGTCAGATGGGGACCTCAAGTGGTACAGAAAGGGCCAGAGGTTCCCCTAGACAGGGCCGTGAAGGGCCTCTCCAGGGGTGGAGGCAGCCCCTAGCTTGGGGTGAGGCCCCCACAAAAATGGTCAAGCTGCTCCAGGGACAGTTTGCCGAGTCCCTGCCCTGGCCGGGCCCAGGGCTACAGGGCAGAGCAGGACAGTCACGTGAGATGCAGGCTGAGGGGCCAGGCAGGCGCCCAAACCCGGCTGCGCATGCAGGGCTGAGAGGCCTCAGAGTTGGGAGTGGGAGTGTGAGGCCTGAGCCCAGATGATGGGAGCTGGCCCGGTGTGGCGCCTGCACTGCCTGCTCAGCTCTGCCCGCCACGGAGCGCCACGGAGTGGACTCGTGCTGCCCCTCCACCCCAAGGACAAGCCCAAGCGACTGGCTTCTTTCCTGCCCCTCACGCTCTGGGATTTCCTGAGCGAGTGAAGCAGGAGGGTCAGGCTGGCCCGGCAGAGGGGCCCAGGGCTCAGAGCCCACAGGGAAGATGCGGTGTGTCGACTGAGCCTCCTGGGCAGGCAGGGCCTGGCTGCAGTCGGGGCTCTGTCTCAGGCCCTCGTCACCACACCTCACTGGCCCTGATCACACTGCCACCCTCCCTCTGGCACTCTCAGGCCAAGCTGGGCAAACCTGGAGGTCTACTCCCCCCAGGGGTCCCAGTCCTGCTTGCTCCCCCAGGTCCGGGTCCGGCCCTGCACTCAGGGCTCCTGCCCAGCCTCCTTTCTCTGGCACATGACCCAGCCGGGGAAGCTGAGGCCTTCATTGTCCTCACTCATCTCCTCATCTCCACAATGGGCCTTCTTCTGTGCTCAGCCAAGGCAAGAACAGGACCTCCGCCAGGTCATAGGGAGCCTCTGTGGAATTAGAAAAGGACCCCCATTTAGGTACATTCAGCTGCATAGGGCTTGGTGAGCAGTGTGGCCTGAATCTCACACCACATTCATTACCTTGGTGGGTCATCCTTGTGCAGTATGCAACCTGCCCAGCTGTACATGGAGACTCTTAATGAGAGGGAAATAGGAAAAGAGGGGGTCCAGGAAAGATCATTTCAGTCACAGACCAGTCTCAGATACCAATTACTTGATTGCTTGACCACAGACAATTCTGAGAAGGGGTTTGTGAGGCTAGAGCAGTCAGGTAGTCTTCCTGGAGGGGGAGGAATGAAGTGGGTCCTGGAGGATAGGAAGCATCTAGGTGAGCAAAAATAGGTGTTCAGGTCGAGCTGGCCCACTCTGCTTCCCCTAGGAGCCTCCTGTCTCCTTTGCCCTATAACCCCTGAGCTCGGCATGGAGCTGGCACACTACAGGACACAAGGGCCCAGAATGACTCTGAGAAAGTGGAACTGGGCAGGCTTGGGTAGGAGGGATCAGAGGGTTGAGGCAGGTGTTGGGTGGAGCCTCAGTGTAGACAGCCTTGTACCCACCTGCTCACCTGCTCACCTAGGGGGGCCCTACCTAGGCCTGAGCTGGCCTTTGCTTGCCCTACAGGGCAGCGCCCTCCTGCCACCCCAGCGTGCCGCCCGGCCTGCCCCACGCCTGCCTCGCCTCGCTGTCGGTGAGTCCAACCTGAACCCAGCCTGGCTTGCAACCTGCTGCCAGCCTGGGCCTGGTGACAGGGGACCCTGGGAGCCCCTGGGAGGAGGAATCTGGGAGTTCTCCCAGGGTGGGAACCCAAACCGGGATGCAGGCCAAGTGCAACCTCCCAGACATCTGTCACCTCTTGGCCATCCCAAGATGCCATGTGAGTGCGCACTGGGCAGGTGGGGCCGTCCCGGGGTCTGCGTCCAACCCTCAGACTTGGACCTCAGGGAAGGCCCGGGCACCCAAGCCCCTTCCGTGCTGTCCCCTCAGATCCTCGTGCTGCTGCTGCTGGCCACGCTGGGGAGGCGCCGCCGGCTCCGGCCCGACTGTGGGCACTGCAGGCCGGGCCTGCCCAGGTTGGTGCCGCGGCATGGGCGCCCCACTCAGGGGGCACACTTGGGTGATTCGTTAGGTGCCTAAAAGCCAGGTCTGGCCTCAGGGACACCCCAGCCTCTCTCAGCCTGGGGTTTTCTCCGCCCCCACCTCCAGGTGTGGTTCTGGACCCCCGGAGGGCGGGGAGGGTTGCACTGGGGCCAGCTGCTCCTGTGCGCAGGACAGGAAGGGTTCCCGCCCAGACCCAGGGAAACTGCACAACAGGACCCAGCTCCAGCCTCCTCAGCCTGACCCGACCACCTCAGCGCCATCCTGACTCTCCCTTCCCTGAGGCTGTCGTCTGACCCTGACGCTTAAAGGCAGATTTGCGAGGACTAACCTCGGGTCCCTATGGCTGGAACCCAAGCCTGGGACAGGCAGCACCCTGAGGAGATGGGACTGGGCAGGCTAGAGGGGTAGAGACCAGAGGGGTGGGGGAGGTGGTGGGTGGAGCCCCAGGCTAGACAGCCTCACACCCCAGACCTGGGCCGTCCGTGCACCCAGGTGGGTCCTGCCATGCTGGTTTTGTGGGGAACCAGCCTGGGGTCTCTGGTTGGCCCACGAAAGAGCTTGCCATGCCTGTGGGGGGCACTTGCATGGGGATCTCAGAGCGTGAGCTCAAGCTGGAATGCAGAAGCAGAGGGTCTGAGTGACCCATCCCGAGCCCGGAGGGGTGATGCCTGGGACAGCCGTGGCCGCTGTCTACCCTCTGACCCGAGTCCCACCCCGCCCAGGGCGGTGGCTGTTGCACAAGGATGTTGTGACTCGCTGAGCTCTCTGAAGTTTTGCCAGCCCAGACAGACAGACTGATTAGTGTGGAGGCAGCTGTTTCCTGGAGCTTCCAGGGTGGGTGGAGGGAGCAGTGCTAGGGCTTGTTCCCACTGTGTGTGTCCCATGGCCATTTGCCACAGGGCCCAGAGATGGTAGATAGCAGGCACTCCACAATATCTATGGCATGAATGAATGAAGGAAGGAGCCTCAGTTTCCCCATCTGGAAAGTGGGGCTGACTGTACCCCTTGGTTTATGGAACACAACCTGGGTAATGAGGGTGCAGGGCTGAGCAACTGCCTCCTGCCTGCCCCTGCTTCTGTCTAGCCCTGTGGATTTCTTGGCTGGGGACAGGCCCCGCACAGTGCCTGCTGCTGTCTTCGTGGTCCTCTTCAGTTCCCTGTGTTTGCTGCTCCCTGACAAGGACCCGCTGCCTTTCCTGAGCCTTGCCTGGCCACCCAGCCCAGGTACCCAGAGGCTTTGTGGCTCGCTCGATGGGACCAGGGGTGTGGGGTCCTGGGGTGTTAAGCTTGGCTCAAGGTGACAGTAACAAGAAAGGGTATCGATGGGAGGGGCCACTACCAGGCAGCATGACCTCTTTAGGTCACCCAGTCCTCACAATGACTCTGCGAAGCACGCACGCTAGCCCCATTTTATAATGGAGGGAACTGAGGGTCAGAGAAGGGAGCAATAATAAGTAGTAGTTTAATTTATTAAGTACTTACTCAGGCACTGTGCATAAACCTTTTTGTTTTGGCCTTGCTAACATGCTATGATTATTTCCATTTTACAGATGGGGAAACTGAGACTCCAAGAGGTAACTTGCCCAAGATCACAGAGCTGATGCCAGTCAGTGTCTGGATTTGACTGGATTTGAACCCGGGGCTCTTGCCCACTGAACTTGCCAAGGGGCTTGGAAGCTGGAGACGGGAGAAAGACTGGGATGCTCACCCAGCCCCACTATGTCCTCCCAGCACGGGCCTCTGCCTGTTTCGCCTTCCAGGGCCCTGGAAAATGCTGGGGCTGCTCTATTACGCAGCCCTCTACTATCCGCTGGCCGCCTGTGCCACGGCTGGCCACAGAGCCGCACACCTGCTGGGCAGCGCGCTGTCCTGGGCCCACCTTGGAGTGCAGGTCTGGCAGAGGGCAGAGTGTCCCCAGGCACCCCAGGTAACTGCTGACTCACCATGGCCTAAGGCGGAAGGTGCAGAGAGCAGCCGCTGAAACCAGTGTGCTCTTCCATCTGCCCCTGTGCTGGCTCCCCGCCGCCCCTCACGCAGGGGACCCCACTCCTGCAAAGGCAAGCCCAGCTTCTCTGTGGGAGCAGCAGGGGCAAGGCGGCTGGACCCTGCCCTCAGGAGCTTCTGGTCTAGGAGGGCGGCGGGAGGGGGGTGTGGGCAGAGCAGGAGGAAGCAGCCCAAACACCCCGTGAGTTTCCCCAGACTTCGCTCCTTGCTAGGCCAGAGTAGGCTGGAGACCCGCCAGTGCCGAGTTGGGGGATGGTCTCCGAGGGCTAAAAGGAGAATCCCAGAACCTCAGGACCAGTTCACTGGCGGTGAAGCCACCTAGTCTAGAACCCCAGGAGACTTTGGAGCCAGACAACCTGAGTTTAAATCCAGCTCTACTACTTCATTCATTCACTCACCCATTCATTCATTCAACAAACATATTTGAAGCACATACTTTGTACCAGAGACATTTCCAGGCACTGGACTACCATTGTGAAACAGACAAAGGAAGTCCCTGCCCTCCCAAGAGCTGTCATTCCAAAGGGGAAACACAATAAACAAACAAAATAATGCCAGGTGGTGCTAAGTGCCTTGAGGAAACAACGTCACCTTTCTGAGACTCAGTTTCCCCATCCGCGAATGGAGATGACAACACCACCAGTCCCTCACGGTGGAGGTGAAAGTTAGGAGGTTGCTCTGAGGTGGAGGACTTGGTGGCCTTTTTCACCACCTAGGACCTGGCGCGTACTGCGCTCTCACTAAATGCATGCTGAATTAACAAATAAATGAATGAGTACATCAGGCTCCCAACTCCAGCAAGGCCTCAGTCCTGGGAGGTGTAGCGGATGTACTTCCCTAATGCCCATGTTGGAGACCGTATGTGGACAAAATTAGGCTTTTGTCTGATTTTCAGAAGCCTGTGTCCTAGCGCCCCAGGAACATAGGAACATAGCGGTATCCTCCGTTTTTGCCCTCATTCCAGCCCTGGGGGGTGGGGGTGGGGCAGAAGGGGTCACGTGACCTCCTCTCTCTGGCTTCTCTCAGGTCCAAGGGAGTCCAGGAGCCTGGGGGAGGGGTGAGTCCCTCCGCAGGGCCTGAGAAGGGGGAGTGAGCAGGTGGCAGATTGGGGGATCATAGATCAGAAGCCTTCCTACGGCCCCCCAGACATCCTCAGAGCCCCAGCGAGAGGTGGGAAGGGAAACGGATTGGTTGTCCTTTGGGGGAGGAAGGCAGAAGGTAGGTCTGTCTGTCCGTCTGTCTGTCCAGATCTACAAGTACTACACCCTGCTGGCCTCCCTGCCTCTGCTTCTGGGCCTCGCATTCCTGAGCCTTTGGTACCCGGTGCAGCTGGTGAGGAGCTTCAGCCGGAGGACAGGCTTCGAGGTAAAGGGGCACAGGGCTGGGGCGGGCCCTGCTCACACCTAAGACACCCTGAATTCACCCCGTCTGTGGTCCGGTGTCCACGGCCATGCCTGCAGGAGGGCCCGGTACACAACAGGTGCTCAGAAATGTTTGCTGAGTCATTGAGTGACTGCTCAGTCCTCCCTCCACAGGCAAAGGCTGGACTGGGCTCTTGACTTGCACCCAGGACACCTGAGGCACTGGGTCAGATGAACGGTAGGGACTGAAAGGAGAACCGGGTCAGGAGATAGGAACATCACAGCCCTGTTTTTGAAACAGAGGACCCAGATGGAGAAATGAGACGGGCCTGGAGCCTTGTGCCTAGTCAGAGCTTTGCACATGCTGAGATGTGCAGGGAGCACCCGGGGTAGAACTGCATCATGAGTCAACTCTGGGTCAGATATGGCTAGATAACATCAAATAAAGGGAGGATCTGGGAAGACTTCCTGGAGGAGGTGGAGGTTAGTGAGGCCTGGAGGCCAGGGAGGATCTGGAGTAGGGAAGGACTAGGAGAAGACAGCAGCGGCACAGGAAGAAGCTTGAGGGAAGGGCAGAGATGGGTCTTGTCTGCTTTGTTCATGTGTGTTTGCAGCACTGGGCAGGTCTTAGCCCACAATAATATTCAGCAAATGTTTTGAATTTTTGGATGGACAGTCGGATACATTATAGTAAGAGAGAATTCTTAAAAGACATTGGGATCTTATTACAAAGACTTCCATGCACCTACCCTGCGTCAGGCCCTAGGCTCGGTGCTGTGGCCTCAGAGCGGATGGATGTGAGTGTGACCTGCAGGAGGTCCCTGGGCGGGAGAGGCGGCGACGCATGCAGCCATGGCTAATGCAGACAGTGCAATGTAAACGCAGCGGGCTCCTCTGAGTGCCTGGGAGCGGGAGCACAGGTGCAGGCGGGAGGGGAGGAAACTCCCCTGGGTTCTCAGCAAAGAAGGGGGACAGTCTCAGGAAAGGCCGAGGACGCAGAGGCCAAAGGGCTGGGCTCCTCTCTAGACAGGGCAGTGAAGGAAGGGGCTGGCGGGAGGCACCCAGGCCGGCGGCAGGGAGACGGCGGTGCCCACTGCTGGCTGAGAGAAGGTGGACGAGGAGCAGGTGCTCCGGAAGCGAGGCCCGGCTCAGGTGGGGCATGTGCCACTTGGGCTGGAACTGGGTCTCAGCTCCGCGGATGGAGAGTGAGGAGAGGAGAAGCGGGGTGCTCAGGTTCTCAAGGGGCAGCCCTGGGGCCCCGACAGGCCCCTCTGGACTGGGGAGGCCACTGACTCCTGGTGTGGCTCTCTCGTGGTAGGCAGTAGGCTTCTGGGGACGTGTCCCTCCTGCCCTGATGCTCACAGTCCTCCTGGGAAGCCATGGTCCCTCACGTTTACAGCTGGCCCAGGAGAGGGCGTGGCTCCCCAGGGCCACTCAGGGCCCGCTGAGTCCCGTTACCTCCCCTTCCAGGACTTCCTCTGCCTCACCCTCCCGCCACGCACGCCTCTCCTCCCGGGTCTCGAGGGGAACAAAATCCTCTTTGGACTTTGGTCAAAGAGGTCTAAGCCTCAAAGGACCCCATCAAGCTTCGAGCTGACCCACTCCTGCCCTGGATCCCAGGGTTGCCATGGCCACAGGTGACACTAGTCAGGGCCTCACCCCATCCTCCCATGGGCCTCTGCCACTTTGTGGGCAGCTTAAGGCCTGGAATGTGGCTTAGACAAATCCGGCCACCTTGTGATCTCCCTTGAGTGGCAGCAGGGGGAGAGGCCTGGGGGGTCTGGCCTGGAACGACCCCATCCTGTGTCCTGGCCAGGGATGCGCCCATGGGACATAGGTTCCGCTTCACCCCATTCTCAGCTAGCAGAGGCCTGAGGGATGGAAGAAAAGCAGTGATGGGAGGTGGCTGAGTAAAGCAGGAGAGAGTTGGAGATAGATTTTAGGAAGAACTTCCCAGCATGGAGGGTTTTCCATAGGAGACTGACTGGCCTTGTACTTGTGGAAGAGAAAGGGGCGGCTTCGAGGGGCACGGACTCATCCCACAGGTCAGCCTCACACCCACCGCTGCCACGCAGCCAAGAGGATTGCCAGGGCATCTACTTGGGGGATGCTCCAGGCCCCCAAGCCAGAGCCCCAGGGACAGCTCGAGCAGGTCTCATCTGCTCTCCAATTGCCGGTCTCACAGGGGCCGCGGAGCAGTGACTCTGAAGAATACTTGAGGACTCTCCTTCGCCGGAGGACGCTGGAGAGCAGGTGGGGTCCCAGGCGTGGCTGGGCGGGCCGGCGGGGCTGCTTACAGGGGTGCGTGGGAGGCCGGCACTGGGCAGCAGGGCAGGGGCAGAGGCGAGAGGTGACCAGACTCAGGGGCTTGCCCTCGGGGCAGGGGCTTCTCCTGAGCGCCCCACTGCCCTCCTGGGTCTCTCTACAGCTCCCCCTCCCCCAAGCATGGCTTTCTGCCCTGGGCCTGGGCCTGCCTCCGACAGTGCGTCTACACTCCACAGAGAGGTAAGGGTGGGCGCCAAGGCCAAGAGTGACGCGTGACCTCAGCCTCCCTTGCACAGAACAGCTGCAGTGGAGGGCTAGCTCCTGCTCCCCAGAATCCTTGTCACTGGGAGGAACAACTGCCGGCTCATAACTACGGGAAGACCCTGGCCTGGCCTTGATGGTCCCGAGTCCTGGGAGCCCTGGCCCTTTTCCTGGGCCCCTTGGGTGGAATGGGGACTCCTGGGCCTGGCTGGTGCTGTGCTGGTCACCACGCCCCTTCTTTTGGGGACTGCAGGATTCCGCCTCCCCCTGAAGCTGGTGCTTTCAGCCACCCTGACAGGGACGGCCATTTACCAGGTATGTCCTGCACCCTGTAGTGCCATCTGCCTCTGGCCCCTGCTCTCAGTCCCCACGCCTGGAACAGCTCAGGCCCCACTCAGCTCTCCAGATGCCCGGCACGCAGTCCTGGCCGGCTGCTCTGGCCGGGTAGGAGATGCGGGCTGCCCGATGGGCGGGCGGCGTCAACTCCTATTGGATTCATAGCGACTCAGAGTGAGAGCTTTGGAATCCACATACACATGGATTTTCGTCCGGGTTCCATTATTTATCTCCTAAGTGACCTTGGGCAAGTTATTCAACCTCTCTGTACCTGTTAGTTCATCTGTAAAATGGAGGAAATAAATAAAATCACTTTCCTCTTTGAGTAGCTGGGAAGATTCAGTGAGCTAATATGTTTGACAAACTCACCCCTACCACATCCAAAAAAAAAAAAATTAAAATTCTGGAAGGTAGGAATGTAGGATTTTCTCCATTTTAAAGGTGGGGAAACTGAGGCTCAGAGAGGTGAATTTGACTTGGCCAAGTTCCTACAAGGTCAATGTCTCAGGGCAGTGGCCATTTGAATCCTGTCTGTCTAGCTTTAATTCTTGTCCTCATTTGCTTTCTCCAACATGGAAAAATCGGGAATTTTATGTTCTGAACTTTAGATAGACGACAGATGGATAGATGGGTGGGTGGATGGAGGTGTAGAGACACTTGTCCCTCAGTATCCGTAGGGGAGTGGTTCCAGGACCTGCACAGATCCCAAAATCTAGGGTGCTCAAGTCCCTGATATAAAATGGCGCAGTATTTGCCTATAGCGACATACACCCTCCAGATACGTTAGCCGTCTCTAGGTTACTCATAATACCTCCCACAATGGAATGCGTGTAAGCAGTTATTATGCTGTATTGTTTAACTTTGAATTATTCTTTATTGTTGTTATTTTCTATTGTGGGTTTTTCCCACTGTATACAGGGCCAACTGTATACAGTTGCAGTGCTCGAAGGCCCATCCGTGGCCTAGTGGGCCATTGCTGGGCCTATCTGAGCTGGCTGTCGGGAGGCGTGAGGACCCGCGGCGGCGGCGGGCGTGTGGCTGCAGCCTGCGTGCGCCACGGTCTTCCCCTCGGCCTCACTGCAAGCTCAGCAGACACTTCTCCTGGGTGGGAGTGGCCGGTGTGAGCGCGGCCGGGCCCTGGTGGCCTCACTGTGGGCTCTTCCAGGTGGCCCTGCTGCTGCTGGTGGGCGTGATCCCCACCATCCAGAAGGTGCGGGCGGGGGTCACCACGGACGTCTCCTACCTGCTGGCCGGCTTTGGGATCGTGCTGTCAGAGGACAGGCAGGAGGTGGTGGAGCTGGTGAAGCACTATCTGTGGGCTCTGGAAGGTGAGGCCTCCTGGGAGCCCCTGAGGGCCACAGCGGGGATGCCAGCCAGGAGACCCCAGCGCTGCGCCCCAGCCGGCACAGATGCCCTGGAGCCCTTGGACACATTCTTCCGCTCTCTGGGTCCTGGTGGCCTCATCTCCAAATAGGGGCAGGTGGAGCTTCCATGAAACCCAAAGGGACTACCTCAGTGGCCCCTGCTCCTTGTCAGTCCTCCTGCATCTCCCGCCCCCACCCCAGTGTCTTTGACCAGCTCTCCAGGTATGGAGGCGGCAAAGGCCATGGGATGAGGGGCTGGGGGCGGGCAAAGGAGCAAAGGAGGCAGTGGGCCAGCCTCTCTGAGCTGGTCCTCAGGGCAGGGCCTGCGGAGGGTGGGGGCATGCTTTCCCTTCCCGTCCCTGTCTCCGTTCATGTGTCTCCTTCCTCCTCCCTGAGGGTGAGTCCTCAGACCAGTCAGCCTCCCCTGCCTTGCCATCTATGGTCTGATGCCTTCTGCAGCCACCTGCTACCCCACCTGCCAGGCCCTCCTGTCAGCCCCATGGAGGGGACTGAGAAGTGCCCCTACTCGACAGGTGGGGAGGGTCTGCCTGAGGCCGTCCAGCAGGCTGAGTGGACAAGAGGAGGCAGGACTCCTGAAGCCTGGGCTGGGCTCTCTCCACCACCTTGAGACAAAGCCTGGTGGCCAGGAGTTGTGGGCTGCACCCTCAGCTGACTTGGGGACCCAGGCTGGTACAGGCACCCTGGCTTCTGAGGAGTAACATGCAAAGGTCAGAGCTCAGGCAGCCTGCATTGCAGGTGGAGGTGTGGCTGCTCTACAGCTCTTCCTGACCAGTAACATCGTCTTCGTCCTGCAGACCTGGGAATGCTGGCAGTGTGGGAGGGGACAGGGAGTGGGGTGGTGGCCTCCCTCCCTGACCTTCCTGAGCACCTCAGCTCTCACACTGGAGGCTGCCCTGGAACTGCTGCTGGACAGGTGACAAGTTCCAGGTAGGCTGAATAATGGCATCTCCAGGGAGACTTTCTAAGCTGGCTGCAACCTGGGTCACAGGCAGGAGCAGACATGGCCCAGGTCAGCCCACATCCAAGCTTGGGCCTTGCTTATAGCAGCCTCGTTAGGTCAGCATCACTGATCCTGCCTCACAAAGCAGAAAATTGAAGCTCGGGGGCAAGAAGTGACACGTCCCGGGCAATGCACACTGCTCCTACACATCTCATCTTACGTTTGTGATCACACCATGTAGTTTCCAGCTCACGATTCTCCTGCTTTGGATCTTCCTGGGTGCAGGGGCCACAGAGAGTGGCGTTTTACTCTCCTAGTTTGCGATGAGAAAACTGAGGCTCAAGAGGGTTAGAGATCTGCCAAAGCCACTCAGCCGTCTAGGCCTGGGGTCTGGGAGTCCTTTGGTCTATTCTCAGCCTAGGGAGCTAGTGTCTTCTGAGCTCTGACAGCTTCTTTTAGGGCTGCCACCTGGCACTGGACCATAAGCTTGGCATGATTCACAGAACGCTCAGACTCTGAGTCAGCCAGACTAGATTAGAGCCTCTGCTCCGTCACTTACAAGCCGAGTGGCCTTGGGCAAGCAGCTTCACCTTTCCTGACCTCAATTTCCCTACTTGCAAGATGGGTGCTATAAGTGAAAAAGGCACCTTTGTCCTCGAGGCCCCCAATCAGGAGAGGGGACACAGATCTATCCCCAAAGCAGGGCCCAGAAGGGGCATGTACAGGATCCCAAGGCAGCAAAGAAAGATTGTATGGTGCCAGGGTTTGGAGGGACCCACATTTGGAGCCAATGGAGGGAGAGAGAGGCAGGAGGTGGACAGGTGGAGATCAGATGCCAGGGGCGCTTGCTAACCCTTCACCCTGTGTTAGCCTGTCACTGCCCTGGCCCGGCTCAGCAAGAGGCTCTTCCTGGCAGCAAATGCCCAGAGTGCACCTGCGCTGCAGCCGCGGGCTCCAGAGGGGCAATGCAGAGGCTGGGGCTACGGGTGTGCCGCGCTTTCTCCTGACCCTGCTTTTCAGACACGTGTCCCTGTGAGGGTACTGGAGGAGGGAGCCAGGACAGGCAGCAAGGCCCCAGGTTTCTGTAGGCTGTTCTCAGCCCTGGCTGTGCCTGGGAACCCCTGGTAACTTTGGCTCAACCCCAAGGCAGACCTACCAAACCGGAAGCTCGGAGGGTGGGGCCCGGCACCTGCGGCTGCGGAGTCCAGTGTGACGGTGACTCCGATGCAGGCAGTTTGAGCACCACCACTCAGTCAGTGCCGGTGACTGATTAATCTCAATCCGTTGCCGATGGAAATAAGTCATGAAGTTTCTGCCTTCGGAAAGCCCCGCAGCAGCGTCCCTGGCCCCGGCTGCAGGAGCCAGGGCTCGGTGCCGCCCACGGAGATTCTGATGTAACTGTCAGGTGTGATGGGGAGTTTTAGCAGCTCCAGGTGATCCTGCTGTAGCGCCTGAGAGCTTGCCTTGTCCCCGTGTGTCTGCTCTCCCCTGCTCCGGCTTCCCGGTGCGGACGCAGGCACCAGGGACACTTCCCTGGGCTGACCGAGCAGGCCAGGGTGCAGGCTCCCCGGCTCGGTCCGCATCTGCTGGGAGATGGCTGTGCACCCACTGCACCGCTCCTGGCAGTGCGGCCGGCTGGGGAAAGGCCTCTCCCGAGTCTCCTGTTACCCTGGGAGACGGCAACACAGCAGTCCCCTGCGGTATGTTTCGAGCAAAGCGAGCCTTGGGGAGCTGGAGTGCCCTCCCGAAGGCCACGTGGCCAAGAAGCGGTGGAGCTGGAGGCAGATGCCAGGTCGGACGGCGCCGCGCTCACAGCAGTGGAGCTGCGGCAGCAGAGTGAGGGCTGTGTCTACAGGCTCAGAGCCGACCTCTTCCATCTCGGCCACCATACGGCGCTGGGAAGGATGGGGTGGCCAGAGTCATCAACTTACATGGATCTGAGAACTGGGGGTGTGCCAAGAGGGCTCCACTCAGAGTGGGGTGTGGCACAGGATCTCTCCCCCAGAGGCACCAGCCGCCCTGGCACTGACTCAGAGGACCCGGGGGACCCCGAAGGCCTGACCGTCCCCTTTGTTCCCTCTGCCCTCCAGTTTGCTACATCTCAGCCTTGGTCTTGTCCTGCTCACTCACCATCCTGGCCCTGGTCCGCTCGCTGGCAGCACACAGGTTAGTGGCAAGCTCTGACTCACCAGTGCGGAGCGGGGAAGGGCCTGCAGGACCCCCGACTAGCAGCGCCTGTGGGGAGGCCTGGGCTGGAGGGAGGGCAGGCCTCTCCGGGCAGGCTGCCACCGAGGCCCCTGAGCTTGTCTGCACTGGGTGGAAGGAGAAGGTGGGGTGGGCTGCCTCGGGCCTTCCTGTCTGTGAGGGTGAGTGACAGGGCACAGGTGACTGGGGCAGCATGAGGAGCTGGCCCTCCGAGTCGGGCGGCTGCGCCTGGGGGTGGAAGAAGAGGCAGGAGAGGGAACACGTGGGCCTCACGTGGAAGGGTCAGAGGCAGCTGTGGCTGCGCTGGTCTGAATGGCGTGCTGCCTGGCTTGCCCTTTCGTGGGGGATTCCGGGCAGAGCAGGGGCGGGCGGGTGGGAGGGGAGGAATGGGTGCTCACCAGTGTCGGAGAACAGGCCCATATGCCCTGTGCAGTCGCCAGCCCTCAGACCACCTGTTCAGGGACCTTTCCCCACAGGGCCGGCGCTGCTTGTCCTGGCATCCAAGGCCCCCGGCCCCTGCCTGCCTCGCCACCCGCCCTGTGGCTGAGCTGCACGTCACTTCCACCCTCACTGTAGTCTCCCTCTTTCCTGACTTGGCTCTGGTTGAAGCTTCTGCCTGGTTGTGTCTCCCTTATTCATCCTTTCAGACTCTGCCTAGACTTTGCCTCTTCCAGGAAGCCCTCCCCGACTCCCAGGTTGGGTTAGTGGCCTCCTCTGGGTTCCACAGCTCTGGCTTCCCTGCCAATGGCCGTGGCATGTAATTAAAAAGGAAGGCTGGCTGCAGGCTGGGTCAGAGCAGGAATTTAGGGAGTGTGTATTGCTCCCTGAGGTCCCTGGCTCCCTTGCTCCCACCCCAGGGTCAACCTTCGAGCTCTGCACCGAGGGGCTGCCCTGGACCTGGGTCCCCCACCCCAGAGCCCCCACCCCTCCCGCCAAGCCATATTCTGTTGGATGAGCTTCAGCGCCTACCAGACTGCCTTCACCTGTCTTGGTGAGCTCCCCTGCCCCTACACCCTGCCAGGGCCCAGTGTGTGGGGGAGGGGAAGGCACTCAGCAGGTCCTTTTTTTTTTTTTTTTTTTTTGAGACAGAATCTTGCTCTCTTGCCTGGGCTAGAATGCTGTGGCATCAGCCTAGCTCACAGCAACCTCAAACTCTTGGGCTCAAGCGATCCTCCTGCCTCAGCCTCCGAGGTAGCTGGGACTACAGGCATGCCCCACCACGCCCGGCTAATTTTTTCTATCTTTTTTTAGTTGTTTGGCTAACTTCTTTCTATTTATAGTAGAGACAGGGTCTCACTCTTGCTCAGGCTGGTCTCGAACTCCTGAGCTCAAGCAATCATCCCGCCTTGGCCTCCCAGAGTGCTAGGATGACAGGAGTGAGCCACCGCGTCTGGCCCCTCAGCAGATCCTTGCTGCCCCTGAGTGTTTGCTGTGCTGGGCAGACTCTGGGGCAAGAGCAAGAGGAGGGACCCACCCTGCCTTCCCCGTCCTCAGGAAGCTGCTCAGGTTGGGTGGGGGCTGCGGGAGCCCCTTAGGAAGTGGGTACCCTTCAGATGAAGATGAACCCTGGGTGCCACCAGCTGTTTACATGAAGGGTGGACCCAGGTCTGAAAGTGGCAAGTTCAGGGTGGCCCATTCCTGCTCATATAAGGAAGAGCTGTGCCACAGTGGCCACTTCAAGAGGTGATGAGATCCCTTTTGCTGGGGGTCTGAGAGCAGAGTTCTTCAGACCTTGTTGCACCTGCAAAGGGGGTCCTGCCCTGAGAGATTTGAACCAAATAACCTTCTAGGACCCCTCCCCACCCTGAGTTCCAAACCCCTGGTTGGGCACTGCAGGGAGAAAGCACTCTGATGCTGGAAGGGCCAGGCCAGGGTTGCAAATCCAAGGGCCTGATGCCCCCGCTTCGGTCCCTTCGGTTCCCACTTTGCTGGAGAATGATGATAAAGGAGTGGAGGAATTACTAGGACTGAAAGTCACAATTTCTCTTCTTGGTAGACTCTATTTATATTGTGCCTCCCAAGCCCCTTCGTACACACCATCCCGAATAATCAATTGGCCAGATTATTGCAATAGACAAACGTGGGCACCTACCATAGGCCAGGCTCTGGATTGTAGGAATGCAAACATTTGTTTAAAGTGTGGTCTTATCCCCAAGAACTCTGGAGCAACTAGGTCAAAATATTAATCACATTTGCAAAGCACTTTGTGGTATTCAGAGAGTTTCCACAGACACTATCTCATGGGATCCTCATAATAGCCCTCTGAGGTAGGGACTACTATCCCCATTTTACAGAAGAAGAAACTGAGGCTCAGAGAGGTAAAGTAACTTGCCGAAGGCAGCACAGCTAGGCAATGGCAGAGCGGGGATCTGAAACCGGATCTGCCCAGTTCCAAAGCCCTTGAATTCCTGGGGGTGGCAGGGGTGGTCCATGGCTCCCACAGGACTTGACGACTGTCCCTCTGCCTCTCCACCCCTGGCAGGGCTCCTGGTGCAGCAGATCATCTTTTTCCTGGGGTCCACAGCCCTGGCCTTCCTGGTGTTCTTGCCTGTGCTCCACGGCAGGGACCTCCCGCTCCTGCGCTTCTTGGAGTCCTCGTGGTGAGTGAGGTGAGGAGGGCTCGGGCCTTCCCCGAGGGCTGCCAACAGACGCCGCCTCCCACCCCACCCGCAGGCCCTTCTGGCTGACTTTGGCCCTGGCTGTGACCCTGCAGAACGTGGCGGCCCACTGGCTCTTCCTGGAGACTCATCACGGACGTCCAGAGCTGACCAACCGGTAAGGTGGCCCCTGAGCTTGTGGCTCCCTGGGGCCCTCAGCCTCCCCTCCTCCTGTGTCTCTCTCTTTCTGTGCTCTTCCTCCTCCATTACCGTCTCTCCACTTTGTCTATCAGGGATCCCAGAAGGCCATAGAAAGCTCGCCTTACCTACAGAGAAAAGGGACAGTGGCCCAACCTACTCCAAATACCTCTCTATACCTGTCATGGGGCCAGAAATACCCCATGAGTCTTTCTTGCTTTGGGAATCGGCGCTGTTCTCCCCAGATCCTCAGTCCCCTCCAAACCATGTGACTCTTTTCTTTTGTGGGAAGGAGGGTCCCTGACAGATGGCAAGGCTCTGGGAGAACCTTGGCCCCGAGACAGACTTGGAGTTAGTGGACAGGGCACCCGAGGTGGGAGGTAGGAGACACCTGGCTCCCAGAAAGACCCAAGTGGACAAGTCCCAGCCAGCACAGGGTCGGGTGCACAGAAGGCACACCCGGTAAACAGTAGGCACTCAGTAAATGCACAGCAGTTCTGGGCATCTGGGTCTGACCCTGACCCTAGGGAGGGGGATCGAGGTGGGGGGCCCGTTCAGCCTTTCTTCTGTCCCCACCCCAGGCGAGCACTCTACACAGCCACCTTTCTTCTCTTCCCCCTCAATGTGCTGGTGGGCGCCGTGGTGGCCGCATGGCGAGTGTTCCTCTCTGCCCTCTACAACGCTGTCCACCTCGGCCAGACAGACCTCAGCCTGCTGCCTCCAAGCGCCGCCACTTTTGACCCCGGTAAGTCCCTGAGCAGGGCGGGGGGCCTCGGGGTTGCTCAGGCTACCCTAGTGGTGAGGGAGGGGTCTGCCCTGCCCCGTCCATGTGCTGGTTAGTTCACGAAGATGTCTGTGACACGTGCCATCTGTGCACCACTGCACTGTGCTTCCAGTGGCTCTGCAGTGCGTGCACCAGGCGTGGTGCTAGCAGGTCCCCGTGTGCCCATGTGCAGTGTGTGCCACGTGCCTGGCGTGTCTACATGCTTGGCTGCAGGGTGTGCCTGCACACTCCCCGTGTGTGTGTTAGGGGTGTCTGGGTGCCCCTGGTCTGCTGGGGGCCCTCTGTCCTCAGCGCTGCCATCCCCTGCCGCACCCCAGGCTACCACACATACCGCAACTTCTTGAAGATTGAAGTCAGCCAGTCGCATCCAGCCATGACAGCCTTCTGCACCCTGCTCCTTCGAGCACGGAGCCCCCGGCCCTGGACCCTGCCAGTCCCCCAGGACAGCCTCCGGCCAGGGGAGGAAGAAGGTGTGCCCCTTCTGGAGATGGGGGGAACCGAGCCTACCCAGCTTCTCCCAGGAAGGAGGCATGCGCCCTCACCCAGAGTGAGCGCCAGAAACATTCTCACTGCCTCTCCTCCTTGGCGGCCTGTGGTCGCCCCGCCCAGTCCGGTCTCTGGGTAATGTTTTCCACGGCAGGAGCACACCCCATATGTGTGCACGCAGAGCGAAACGGCTGCCTTGCTAAGGGGCTCTGGCATGCCCACCGCCACCACAGGCCAGCCCCGCAACCCTCACCTCTCCCTGCAGGGAGGATGCCCTCCTCCTCCTCCGCTGCCTGGGAAGTGTGTAGTCCCACCTTAGACCTCATCACTCCCCCTCTGTCTGCCACCTGCAGGGTGACATGCCAAGCCTTTACAAACAGCCCTCTGTACCCCACAGAGGAGTCTCCCCACTTCCCACTCTGAGCTGGCACTTGGAACCCCCGGCTGGCCACCCTCACGATGCACGGGAGTTTCAGGCGCTCTGCTCAGGGATGGCGGCTGGGGAGGCTTGGCTGGGTGTTTGTTGAGTGACCCACAAAAGGTCTTTTCCTCTCAGGTTTGCAGCTGCTGCAGACAAAGGACCCCATAACCAAGGGAGCAGCACCCAGGGCCGGCTGTGGCAGGGCCCGCTGGGGCCTGGCCTACACGCTGCTGCGCAACCCAGCCCTGCAGGCCTTCCGGAAGACAGCCCAGCCAGGCGCCCGGGCCAACGGCACCCCGCCCTGAGGGCAGGGGAGGCCGACCCACCTGCCCTTCTGTGCTGTGGCCCGTTCCCACCCACCACCCCACTCCCGCCCTGGCTCTCCCAGCACCGCCCCAGCCACAGCAGCCAGCCCTGCCCTGAGCACAGCCCCACCGCAGGTCCCTGGGATCGCCGTGGTTGGGTGGACGTCTGTCTCCTCTGTGCACCTCAGGGGCCTCTGCTCTGCCCCCCGCCCATGGGAGCGCCAGCCGGAGCCATGGAGAAAGCGACGGGCGCCTCGGGCTGGGCCATGGGGCAGGAGCCGGTGGAGCTGGGCCGCCACGTGCAGGCCCCTCCCCTCCCTGGCTCTGCCGCCAGCCTTGCAGAGCCTCCCTGAAGCCTTCTCTGGATCGGACAGGGTAGGTGTGCAGGGCATGGCCGCCTTGCATTCCGGCTCAGCCCCACTCCAGCCTTGGCCTTCGTGCCTCCGAGCCAGCCACGGCGTTCCTCTCTCCCCGACTCCCCGTCTTCTCTGGGATGTGGCCGGAAGGCTCCTGGGCCTCAGGCCTGCAAGGCCGCCCAAGCCACGACTCCGGCCAGGCCCCACACCCGGCTGCCCGCACTTGAGAGCCAGGTGTTTTTGTAGTTTTCGTGCCTGTAGCTATTATGAAAGAGGTTAGTGTGCTCCTATAATAAACTTGTTCCTGAGAAACGGTCCTCCTTCTAGGGGAGGGGTACGCAGGGCAACCCCGCCACATGCTCAGTAAGCCAACACTGTGCAGTCGTGGGCCTGGGTAGTTTGGGGTATCGGGTCACATGTTGGGCTGGGCACGGGGTGGAGGGCAGAGAACCCACAGCTGCATCCCTCTGGGTGGAGAAGAGACTGAGGGTCCTATGATGCCACCCCGAGCAGTGTGGATGTCACTTTGGAAGTAGGACTCATTCTGGGTCTCAAAGGATGGGTGGGATTTGGGGAGGTAGACAAGGGTGTGCCGTGCGGGGGCGGCGCCGGCTGCCCTAATGGGAGCAGACCAAGGGTGCAGAGGAGAAGAGGAAGCTGAGACAGATGGAGTCGCTTCCCCTGCTGGGGGCTTGGTAGGGGGCGCTAGTGAGAAAGACGCCCTGGGCGTGAGGTGCACTGATGGGCTGGGGCTACAGAGGGTGGGAAGATGTGGACACCCCACAGCGGGGGCGACGGGACCTTGAGAAACATCTGCACGATTAGTGGAGCCCAACACCCCCCTGCCCTACACCCAGGTTCCTGCTGCCACTAAGCCTTAAACACCTGTGGGACCAGTGCGGGGCAGGGACCTCAAACCCATGTTTGAGGCTGCCCTGAAGAGGCTAAAGAGGGCAAGCTCCAATCCCACTGCAGCCTGCTGGGAAACTGTCTTCCTGGCCCTGTGTCAGCGACTGACAGGGTCACAAGGGAGAACCCAGATTCAGTCTCTGCTTTGACAAGGAAACAGAGTCACAGTAGAGTGTGATCCAACTGGGTCAATGGACCCCAGGACTGTGTGCACAGAGGAGGGGACCTGGTCCACACTGGGAGTAGGGGAATATCTAGGAAGGCTTTCTGGAGGAGGTGGTGCCTGAGCCAAGTCTCGAAGGCTGACTTAGCCAAATGAAGAACGGTGGTGCCCAGGTCGAGGAACAGCGTAAGCAGAGGTGCAGTGGATGACACGCCACGGAGCATTATAGGAACAATTAATTTGCAGTTCCAAGAAGAAGCAGAGAGAGAGCTGAACAACACAGAAGGGCCAGAGGGCTGTGAATGGTGGCTGGGAATTCAGCTTTGCCTAGAGCACGTCGGGGCCATGGAAGACCTTATAGCAGGGCGTAGACAATTTGCCCAGCACAGCTGTTCCCTTGCTGCCCTGACCGGGTCTTATGTCCAGGTCCTGCTTCAAGGACCAATCCCTGTGAATAGAGCCAGGGACATCGGGGACCCAGCTTAGGCCAGGATTATCAAGCCTTAGATAATCAGAGTTGATTGGACCCTTAAGCAGTATCCTGTCCAACACATCATTTGACTTCTGAGACAACTGAAGCCCAGAGATGGGCAGTGACTTACCCAAGGTGGCACAGCACATGGGATTCGGCTCTATCCTGCTGCTTTCCACCAGATGTGGAGTCATTCTTGACACTGGCTGCTAATGACATCAGCTCAGCCAGAGCCTCAAGCTGGTGAGGGGTGAGGGGAGGGGAGGCGTTATATGTGGACGGGGGAGGGGCTGGCTAGCCGCCAGGGCTCCCAGCTGCTACCCCAGACTCCTTGGCCTCCTGCCTCCACTTTGTTGAGCTCAGCAGTCCCAGGGGCTCTGGGTCATCGTCCCTGTGTGCAGCTCCCTCAATCATGAAAGGGGCAGGATGGAGGAAGTAGAGAGACACATCTCTGACCCGCACAGATCTGGGGTTCTGCAGAGTCTCCAGGTTCAGACCCACCCGTGTGGCCCCATTCTGAGCAACCCGAAGGTCACTGTCAGCACCCCCTCCTTGTACCTACTGCCCCGGTCGTCACTGACCCTCTGCTTTGTGGGGGAAGATTCCTGTGGGGACCTGCACCCCTGTTTGGGCTTTCCGCTTGCAATCCCATTCCTCCCTCCTGGAGGGCAGGGCAGTGTGAGTCATTTCCCCCGGCTCTCCTTCAGGTCTTCTCTGCCCCTTCCTGCGTCCCCCTCTCCTCCCTCCTCCTTCACCCTGCCTTGCCTGTCCCCGCTTTCTGTATTCCTGTCTTCCAGGAGCAGGATGGCAGAAGGGGCCACACAACCCAGGCACTCCCACTTCCCCGTGCGTTTCTGAAAATGCCTCCTGAAGCCACTGCTGACACAAAGCCCCACTCAGAGCCACCAGCGACCCCAGGGAACCCTTTGTGACAGTTGTGAGGCTCTGGCCTCCTGTGGGCTAGTGTCAGGGAAGGGAACATCTGCAGCTCTGCTCCCCGGAGGCCCAGCCCCTGGCCCACCACGTGGCCTGCGTGGGTCTCACAGGTCCCCATCACATGTGGGCAGGCAGGCTGGCTGGCCCGACTCTCAGCCCCCGAGTCTATCCCCATGGGGGCTCCTAGATCCAGACGAAACTCCAGGCGGACACAGGGGAGCATCAGAAATGCTGTTTATTTCCCTGCCACCCCAGGCCGGCCGGCCTCCCGGACAGGCAGGCTACAGATGCACACTTGGGGAGGAAGGGGGGCAGGTGCCCAGGCTGAAGAGGGCAGTGCGAGGGGAAGGCCCATCCCCTATCCTCCAGCTCAGTCTGAGAGGAGGACAGACAGACTCCAGAGCTCCCAAGGGGCAGGAGGCAGGAGGAGCATGAGCAGGTCATGAAGAGACTCAGGGCGGCGCCAGCCACTGCCCTACATCCTGTCCTCCTCTCTGTCCCTGTGTGCTTCAGGCTGCGCCCAGCCCAGCCCCAGCCCAGCCCCAGCCCAGCCCCAGACTGCCTGGCTCTTGCCGGCTTGTCGTCACAGGGCCTGGACCCCACCGCTAGGCTCCGGGGAGGGCATGACCCTGTGGCCCTGACGGGAGCACAGGCAATGCTGTGAGCAGCCACAGCTCCACGGACGGACGGCGATTTAGGATCAAATCCTATCCTAGTCACTAGCTGGGAGCAGGCCTAGAAGTTGGGAGTGGTGGGTGTTCTAGAAGAGATTAGAGGGGAGGTAGGAAAATGCAAAGCCACCCCGGCAGGCCTCAGGAGCTGCCAACCCCAGACCCCTGCAGCTCACTAGGGCCATGGCAGGGTCGGGGTGGAGTTAGGGAAGGCCTGGGGCTGCTGCAGCCCAGCGGCCAGGGTGAGGCTAGAGGGAGGTGAGGAAGAGGAGGAGGAGGAGGCTCTGGCCCAGCAAGAGCAGGCCTGGGAGCCGCTGCCCAGGGGCCCCCTCTCCCGCCACTGCAGCCTCAGGGCTCCCGGCCCGGCTGAGGTAGATGATGACCACATTGTCCTCCGGCCCTGATGGCTGCACCTCGTTGTCAACTGTGTAGCACCCCTTGCCCTCAGCGGCTTTGCCGTGGAATCTGCGCCCCAGTGTGTCCTCACCGCCCTCTCCAGGTGTGGCCAGTGCCACGTCCACTGAGCTCTCAGCACTGCCCAGCTCGTTGGTGGCCAGGCAGCTGTAGGTGCCCTCCTCCAGCTTGCCAAAGTCGGGGATGAGCAGGCTGCCGTTGGCAAAGGCCTGGAAGCGCGGCCGGCTGCTGGCCGCCAGCGGGCCAGGCAGGGCACGCCCATCAGTGCCCACATTGGGGCTGGCAATCTCCACGGTGCCGCCAGGCGTCTGGATGTGCCAGTGGAGCTGGGGGGCCGGCTGCCCGTCCACGTCACAGTGCAGCGCCAGCACAAAGCCAGGCCGCAGCTCGGCACCGTCCTGGCTGGGCTGGTAGCTGAGCTGCACCGACGGCACGGAGCAGGGCAGCGGGGGCAGGCGGCTCAGCGGTGTGCCCTTGAGCACGTGGGGTGCCGTGCAGGCGATGTTGTCCTGCTCTGGGATGGACACAGCCGTGGACAAGGCCCACGTCTTCAGCCACACAATACTGCAGGTGCAGTCGAAGGGGTTGTCGTTGATTTGCAGGTGGGACAGTGCAGTGAGCGGGGCGAAGGTGCCCTCTGCCAGCGTGTGCAGGCGGTTGTGGTTGAGCTGCAGTGAGCGCAGGGCGTGGAGGCTGCGGAAGGCGTCTCGGGGGATGAAGGTCAGCTCGTTGCTGTCCATCTTGAGCAACTGGAGGGCACTGAGGTTGTGCAGGTCACTCCAGGCAAAGTCAGAGATGAGGTTGTGGCTGAGGTCCAGGCTCTTGAGATGTCCCAGAGGCGCCAGGGCGCCGGCGGCCACCATGCGGATCTCGTTGTGCGCCAGCCACAGCGACTGCAGCAGGGGCACCTCCCTGAAGGCGCCCTCTGGCAAACCCGGCAGCCGGTTGGCCGACAGGCTCAACGTGGTCACATTGGCGGGGAAGCCCGGTGGCACAGCCTCCAGGTCACGGTAGGCACAGTCAGCAATCTGGAAGCCGTACTTCTCCCCGCAGTCGCAGGGCTCCGGACAGGCCTGCGCCAGGCCCAGGAGAGCCGCCCAGCAGAGCAGATGTAGCTCCTGCATCACGCCTCCTGCGGAGAAGGGCGTGTCACCCAGGCAGTCCGAGGACCTGCCAAAGGGACTCTGCCGAAGGGACTCGTCACTGTCAGGACCCATCAGGGCCCTGCCCCACGTAACCCAGCTAAGGCCCAACACCACCGAGCCCACCACCCCCGTTCTACAGAAGGGGAAACTGAGGCCCAGAGAAGAGCCAGGACTTGCCCGAGGTCACGCAGTCAGGCAGAGGAAGACAAGATGGAAGAGGACCCCAGCTCCTCCTCTGAGCAGACAGCTCTTCCAGCCTGTTCTTAGCCAACTTTATGACTTGAAATCTGTTTTCCAGTCACCCCCTCCCCCAGCACTTCGCAGAACCTCCCCCTGCCCTCCCACATCCTGGCTGCAGTCCCTCCCGCTGGAGCCCCCATAGGTATGCTCTGCCCAGCCCAGACAAGGCCCCTGTGCAGTGCACACCACCCCCATCCACCCACCGCCCTTTCCCGCTCCCCCCGCGTGACCACAGCAGACACCAGGCCCTTTCTGCAGAATCACACCCATGGCCTGTTCTGTTCAAACTACGCCAGGCAGCTGCCTAAATAAACCCCGCCAGGACCTCGCAGCTGACATGGGTGAGGCCAGGAGCTCAGCCCAGGCGCAGCTGGGATTTCCGGGGCTTTGGCTGTCTGTCAAAGAAGCAGAGGCCCCTGAACAGCTCCAAGCTAGGGATTGTCCCAAGCACCTCGAACCAACAGGGAAGCGCCGAGAGGGAACCAGCTGTGTGTCCAACAGGACCCCCACCACCCGGCCCCTCGCAGCCCCCCTGCCGTCAGCTTACCTGCAAACTGTGCTTGGTGGAATCACACACTAGCAGAGGACCAAGTGAGCCCTGGAGTCTGCGGGGCCAAGGGTGCCACGGGAGGGCTTGGACGCTGAGGAAGGGCTAGCCGGTCCCTCCCCACCTTCAGCTTGCACGCCTGTGCCCCTGTCACAGACAGGCTGCCTGGGACGGAGCTTCTGCTGAGAGGGGCTGCAGGGAGGGGCGGGGCAGCCGCCAGCTCCCTCCTTCCAGCAAAACAACTGCTTCTCTACAACAACCAGGACCGTGTTTCATAAGTGACACCAGAAACTTGAGGGGGAAAAGATGCCAAATTTTTTTGGGTTGTGTTTTTTCTCTCTCTCTCTCACTCACTCACTTTTAGCAGCTTCAACTTCCTTAAAGACACAGCACTGTCTGGAAGGGACCCAAGAAAACATGGGGCCAGGAGGTTTTTAGGGGGGCCAGGGAGAGAAATCAAATCTCATGGAATGGGGGAGACTTCTAACCTCACTTCAAACAAGAAAAAAGTGGGGCTCCTTCTCCCAAGCAGGAGCCACATGTGTGTCCATGTGTGTGCATGTGCAAGTGTGGGTGTGAGTGTGCACCTCTGTGTGTGGACGTGTCCATGTCTGTTCGCATTGATGTGGGTATGAGACTGTGTGTGTGTGAATTTGTGTGCACTTAAGAGTGTTTGAGTGTGTGTGTTTGTATGAGGATGTGTGTGCCTATGTGTGACTGTGGATGCATGTTTCTGTGTGTGTTTGTGGGCAGACACTCTGTGCCTCCCTTGGTGTGCGTGAGTGTGTGTGGAAGTGTGTGTGCGTGTGTGCGCGTGTGCACGCGTGTGTCCCAGCGAAGAGCTGAGAAGGCCGCAGCGTCTGACACAGCCACCAGCCTCCACCCTCAGCACAGCCAGGGGTAGGCCAGGCCACCATTTTAAGGAAACACCTCCCGCTGGCTCTGAGGCTGAGCTGCCCTAAAGGCATGTGCTTGTCCAGGTAGCTCCTACGGCTCCAGTCCTGCCACCTCCCACCCTGACACTGGGCTTTCCACTGCATGGGAGGGGACAGGGGCTCAGAACTCGGTAACAGAAAGCTCAGGGAGGGAAGCAGCTGGGCTTTGGTGTTCCTGCCTGGGATTCTGAGACACCAAGCTCACCAGGCTCACAGAGAGGCTCTGTCACCCAGGACTGCCCACCTGGAGCACGGAGGGGAGGCCGAGGGGCCCCACTCCTGGAGCACTCTCTGCACGGCCCCACAGTGCCTGAAACCCCCCCCAGGCGCTGGTGCCTGTGCAGTCAGCATCGCCCTCTCTGGGCTCCACTGCCCCAATGCCATATGGAAGGGGCATACACCTCCAAGGAGAGGCTATTTGGCCCTTTTCCCCCAACCTGAGGGCCCAGGGGAGTGGGAATGGGACCCAAAGAGGCCCGAAAGCCGGGTGTGGTGGAGCACACACCTGTAGTCCTAGCTACTCGGGAGGCTGAGGCAGGAGGATCGCTTGATCCCAGGAGTTCAAGGCTGCAGGGAGCTTGATCATGCCACTGCACTCAGCCTGGGTGACAGAGCAAGATCTCCTCTAAAAAGAGAGAGAGAGAATCAGATAAAAGTGGTCTAAAGCAAGAGAGCTGGAAGAGAAAACAAAAGACGAGGAAGCCCAGAAACGAATTTTGTAGACTGAATAATTTTGCCTTTCACATCGTATGCCTACTGTATCCTCCCGGTAGCCCTCACCCAAGCTTCTGTTTCCTTCCATCTGTTAACTGGCCGGATTCTGCTCACGACTCAACTTACCCTCTGGGCAGAGCCGAGCTCAGACAGCTAACATCTTTGGCTGAAAGCACCCCCAGGGAGCCTTGCCCGCTCTTCATCCCCCACTCCCTGTCAGCCCGCAAGGCCGCAGAGGTCCGGAGCACGCTGCCTGCGGGACGCCCGAGTCCAGCGCTGAGGGTATGTTGCAGTCTGACCTAGAGGTCCCCCTGGGGAGGAAGCCCTGTCTTGCATTGTCCTTGCTGTGCCATAGAATTTCTGGGAAGGTCCTGCTTGGTGGGTGAAGCAGAGGCTGGAAGTACACACATCCGAGGTTCGATAAACCACAGGGAGAAGCAGCGACCTCACTGTCAGTCAGGGAGGGCTTCCCGGTGGACAGGGCCTCACTGTGTCCTGTCCAGCCCACACACACCCGCACCTGCACAGAACACGCGCCGCCAGCTTCGCCTCCAGGTGCTCTGAGGTGCTCACAGACCACACCCACCTCCCTCCTCCAAACCGCACCAGGGTCAGAGTGCAGCCCTCTCCCAGCCCTCAGTCCTCATTAATGACTCTCGCGCAGGTCCTGAGTTTTCGTCATAGCTCTTGCCATAATCTGCAACTGTTTATTCACACGGGTCTAGTGCGCGGCCCTCTGCTAGAGAGCGAGCGCATCAGGGAGCGATGCCTTTCCCTGCGGATGCTGCCGGTCCCTGGTACAGAGAAGGTCTCAGTGAATAGCCCTGACTGAGCCGTGGACAGCGAGCACGAGGACGGCCATTGGGTGCTAGAAGCGGAAGTACTAGAGATCACCAACTCCACCCTCGCGTTGTGCACATAGGGACTCTGGGCCCAGTGTGGGGAAGGAGCCTGCCCAAGGTTATTTGGTTCCTTACAATAAAGACATTTTAGAAAGTATTTCGTACGTTCTAGGAGCCCCACACTCTGTTGGTACCAGCCCTCCTGGGTGCAGGGAGTCGTCACCCCTCACTCTCGGCCACAGACGACCTTGACAACAGCTGAACACCAGGCTTAGACTCCCACTTCGGAACCGCTGTTGGGGGCTGAGGGCAGGAGACGCTGGAGGTGCCAGCCCACTCGGGCAGAAATGACACTGTCACGGACAGCTGGTCCCCATCTACCCAGGTCCTACCACTGCCTGCAAGGTGCAGCCGTGCCCCACCACCACCAGGGCACGCGGACTCAGCTAAGGACACTCCGACCTCCAAGGGGTTTCACAGTGGGACAGGTGCCCCCTTGCCCTGCAGAGCCAAGGAGCAGTTGTGCGCAGCCCCAAGGTGGGGGCCTGCTACCTCCCGGGCAGTGCTTACTGTCCCTTTGCTGTCATCCTGCAGACCCCGTCCACAGGAGATGATGCCAGCAGGTGAGGAGACAAGGCAGATGCCTGACCTCCTGTCCTCCTCCCAGCCTGGGAGCCTCCTGTGCACTCTCTGGGCTGCCATCTTCCCTCTCTTGACCTCCTCTGAGCTGTGCTCAGGCCCGCAGATGGGGACCCACAGTGAGTGTGTGCACCTTGACTGTGCCCAGCTCACAAAAGGAGCCCGGAGGCCCAGGCCTGGAGAGCTCTCCCGACCCTCCAACCCCCACCCCACCCGGACTCTGCAGCCCCGCAGTGGGGGCAGGGGCAGCCGCCAGGTGGTGCCAGGGGGAAGAGGGGCCAGGTTTGGGAGCCCTCCGGTCAGCCCTGCCCTGGCTCCTGTGGGCCTCAGGCAGCTTGTAGGGCGACCAACCAACCATCTGGTTTGCCTGGGACTGGTGGGTTTTCCGGGACATGAGACTTTCAGTGCTAAGACTCCAGCGGTCCCAGGCAAACCGGGACAGTTGGCCACCCTAGCAGGGGAGGTGGGGCCCACTTCCTCCCGCAGTGTGTCCGCCCTCCCTTTCCTGCCCCGCAGAGGCCAGCCCTCTCCCCTCCCTTTCCGCTGCCCCGCCCTCCCGGGGCAGGCCTCCCTGCTCCAGCTGGCTGCTGCGCCCGCCCCACCCCAAGGGGCCTCGCTCCGCTGACCGGGGGCTGCTGGTGGCGCCACGTCAGCTTTTCCTGAAAGGCAAAAAAAGATGCCGATGAGAAAATGGACGGAGCCCGGCAGAGAGAGAATTAGCGAGAAACAGGAATGAGAGAGACGCTGGAGGAAGAGAGAACCGCAGAGAACCGCAGACAGCAGGGTTAGAGCCGGAGGGAGGGAAAGGAAGGAAGAGAGACAGAGCAAGGCCTGCGGGCCCTGACACAGGCTCTGAGAGGCACACGCGGCGGCCCAGCTGCGAGGCCAGGCCAGTGGGGTGTGCGCTGTTGCCGCGCCCCAAGGGGCCACAGTCGGCCTGGGCCCCAGCCCGCACGTGCCGCGGCTTGCTGGAGTGGCCAGGAGGCAGCCCTGCTCACTCCTTGAGGGACTGGGTCGGCCTGCGGGTGTCCTGGGAGGGAGAGTCTGGCCCCAGCCCTTGAGGGGGCAGGCTCTGGAAGACACTGGCCAGCGCACAGGAGCATGTGCACACACATGGGAAGGACACACCGAGATCTGCCCAGACCACCAAATTATGGGACTTCCTTTCCCTGGACCTCAGTTCCTCTGTCACACGTGAGAGTTTGGTCTGAAGTCCTCCAGCCCAATGTTCTGCTGTTCTAGGGATTCTCACGGTGTTCAGGCGCAGCTCCACGTGCACGCCTGTGCGAGGCAGGCCTGCGCTCGTTTCCCGGGCATGTTTGCTGGCTCCTGCTCGTGGGGACGGGACGGGAGGGAGTGAGCATGAGTGCACCGCATGCACCTGAGGCTGGGGGCGCGGCTGGCCCTGCCGCTCTCCTGCACCACCCACGGCCCGGAGGCCCAGCCAAGCCTGACCTACGGGGCAGCCTCACTCTGGTCTCCTCTCCCACTCTCCTCACCCCGCCCACCACCGGTTGTGAGGTCCTCACCCCTCTCAGGACCCCCGACCTTGGAAACCAGGCCGAGCCTCCCCGCTAGGTCTGGCTACTCCTCTGCCCTCCCCCCTGCCACTCCCTGCCCTTGTTCACCATGTCCGGCCTCACATGCCATCTACTCCACCCTGGGCTGCCACCTTTGCTCCTTTCTCTACCCGGACACTGTCCCCCATATTTGCAGGGCTCACCTCCTCTTGTCTTTTGATATTTGTTCAAATGCCAGCTCCCCTGAAAGGCTTTCCCAGGCCTCTGGCACTCTCTGTCCTGTCCCCCTGATGTGTCTGTTAGTGTTTCTCACCGTGTCCCCATCTGAAAGTGAGCCCCGTACAGGGGGGACTTGGTTTGCTCACTGCTACCCCACAATGCCCGGCAAAGGGCCTGCCACCTCTAGGCGCCCAGTAAGTAGTTGAATGAAAGAATGAAGAATGGCCTCTGGCCTTCCAGCGGGAAGCCTTTGCCCCAGCCCCACCCACCCAGGGCCTCCTCAGCCTGGCCCTCCCGTCACTGCCCCCTCAGGGCCCTGAGCCCCACTTCTGCCCCACCCTCCCGGCCTTTTCCTCAGCCCGTGGGGCCGCCTTCAGCAGCAGCACCAGCTGGGCATATTTCACGGGAATTAGTTTTGTTCTCCTCTACGCTGGCCCCACAATGTCTAGAAATGCAGACCTGGGCCACACACCCGGGGCACGTGGCAGACCTCCCATTTGCGGCCCCAGCCCCTCCCAAAGGCTAAGGGAGGGACTAGGGAGTGCTATGAATGAGGCGGAGTGTTTAGATTAAGGTTCTAGCCTGGGACAAGTGTTCCCGGGTCAGGATCCCGTCCCTGTGTCAGCTGTGGGGACTAGGAACTGGCCACGGTTTGGTGGGCGGGGCAGGGGTAGTGAGTCCCCCAAGATGAATCGCTGGAAGTGGGGAACAGCAATAGTCCCTTTGTCCCACAGGGAAAGTAGAATGTGGAGGGCTAGGGAGCGGGGAGAGCCTGGGGCGGGGGGTAGGGTGAAACAGAAACACACAGAGAACAGCAACCTGGAAGACCAGGGATGGCCAAGAGGAAGGCTGAGCCTCTTGCTGACAGCAGAAAGCCATTTGGTGGAGCAGACGCCTGCTCCTCACTAACACGCCAGGCGCCAGGCTGCGTGCTGCTCCACAATGCTGCTCCCCCCTCCCCCGCCACCAGACAGAGGCTGCAGGCAGGGCTGGGCTTCTCCTAGCCCTGAAGGGACGTGGGAAGGTACAGGTGGGAGCACCAGGCCAGAGATGGTGGAGGAGGGGCTCGGCTGGGGCTGCAGACCGCTGAGGCTTGGCAATGAGGCTTGTTGACTTCGGCCCAGGGGAACCTCTTAGGAAGTGGGCAGCCAGTCGGCCTGGGCAGGCGGTGTTGGCAGCAGAGGCCTCTGGGAGAGCAGGTCGGGGCAGGAAGAATGCTGCACAGCTGCCGAGCATTGTGGGAGTTCAGAGAAGGAAGGTGAGAGCTGGGGATCAGGAAGATTCCAAGGAGAGGTGGGAACTTAAATAATTTTCCCAAGTTTTAGCAAAGTGAAGCATGCAAGTGGCAAAACAGAAAATCACATTGACCAAGAGGCTCCCAACAGAGTGCCAGTATGCTCTCTCTCCCATCCTTCCCCGCCCCTGTCCGCTCTCTAGAGGCAGCAACTGGTGGTTTCCTTTCTCCTTCACTGTGGTCACACCTGCCAGGCCTGCCTACGACATTTGCAGGGCCTGGGGCAAGGGTACAGTTGGAGGCCCACATACCATGTGTCTAAATATTTTAAAGTTACAAATCCTACAAACTAATATGTCCCATTCTCCTACCTTGACAACTGTGTCTTCATAACCACCTGGAAGGGCAAATTCAGATTTAGAATTCTTGCTGTCTATACAAAGGGGCAATTTGGACACAGAGGGAAGACAATGCGAAGTCGCAGGAGAGCATCAGATGGAGACGAAGGCAGCTGTCGCAGTGATGCATCCACGAGCCAGGGCCCAGTGAAGGTCACCAGCAAGCCAGTAGATGCTGGGGAGAGGCCTGGGACAGGTCCTCCCTCACGGCCCTCAGAAGCTGACACTACGACACCATGACTCACACGCAGCCTCCAGAATGGTGACACGCTAACTGTATGTCGCCTAAGTCGCCCAGTTTCTTATAGTTCGTCATGGCAGCCCTAGGAAACGAATCCACTCGCCTATGAAAAATAAGGTTTTAGTTCACTTATACAGCTCCCTTTCATCCCTCCCCACTCCTCCTGGTTTTTGCTAATGAAAATATTCTTGGTTCTTCTACTAATTACATTCGAGCTCTAACTAATAAACCTCACTTCCTACTCCACGGAGTGGAGATACAACCTAATGACTACCCGCTGTATAAAATGAGAAACTTTTCACTCCTGTCTCTCCTATTCCCCTCCTCAATTCTCTACCTTTCAACTTAAATCTTTAATAGTCTTACATTTTAAAAGATGACAATATTTAGATACTGTTCTGAAGTCATAATTGCAATGGTTGCATTTTGTCTGTAGACTGACGCTAACAGTTAAACAAAAAGTCAGTAAACTGATGTTATATTCCCATGCCCATGGGAACACAGGCCACGGTCACTGCTGAGCCAAGGAAGATCCAAGGATTACATTTGCTTCCCTACTGATCCAATGTCGTGACACACAGGCCATGAAGAAGGGGTTCTTAGCGCCAAGGCCAAATGTGTTTAATTTCCATGCCCATCAGTTGCTCAAAGGCAGCTGTGTTTCATTGCTTTACATTTGGGCTGCAGCTTTTCTGCACAGCTTTTCATTTTCTTGGAGGTTCTAATTGCTTTCTTTATTCTTATTGTCAGAAGAAGAATGTGCCTTCACCGAATACTAAAAATAACCCGGCTTTGTGTACAGCCCCTGGTGCTGACATTACCTGGTATTAAAAGCATCTACTTTCCTTAATTACTTGTCTGACTGACAGATGGGCTCCCTTGGTGCGTTCTTGCTTTTCCAGCCACTGGAAGCCCACTGAAACCTCGGGGCCTCTTGGAGGCTGGGCCCTCGAGGGGCATCGAATGAGAGCCCGTCTGCAGCGTCCCTCTCTGCCCTGGTACTGGTCACACTTGCTATGGGGTCATTACGGCCCTTCCGGGATCCCACCCGGGCGGGGGCTTCCTGCTTCAAGGAGGCCATTCTACTTCTGAGATGTTTGAGTGTCCTCTTCTTGGGACAACTTTGTCTTAGTTTGTTTGGGCTGCTATAGTAAGATGCCGGAGACTGGGTAATTTATAAAGAACAGAAATTTATTCCTCACAGCTGCAGAGGCCAGAAGTCCAAGATCAAGGCGCCCACAGGTTCAGCTGTCTGGTGAGGGCTGCTCTCCACTTCCAGGACGCACGGTGTTGCTGCACCCTCCAGAGGGAGGGACGCTGTGTCCTCACACGGCAGAAGGACAGAAAGGGTGGAAAAGGGTGCACTCCCCAAATCCACCCTTTCTAGAAGGGATCCACCCATTTCTTTGTGAGGGCAGAGCCCTGATGACTCATCACCTCCGAAAGGCCACGCCTCTTAGCACTATGGCACTGGGGACTAAGTTTCAGCATGAATCTGGAGACATCATTATTCAAACCATCTTAAGGCTCACGAGTCTGCCCTCAGGGAGCTCCCAGTCGGGGACCACAGTCTGTCTGTCTGTCTGTCTGTCTGTCTGAATCTTCCCCATCCATAGTGCTCACTCGTGAGCCAGTCCCAAATGTCTGTAGTTGAGCATGGAAGGGTTCTGCTTCATGGCCAGTCTTCCCTGCTGTTTCCTATCATGGCGCACTTGGCCTTTCAACCCAGGAGGCCTCTCTTCCAAGGGGGACAGGAGTTAGGGGAGCTTCTCTTCAGGGTGTGTGGCCCACAAGGCTGGGGCGGCAGCACCCACACTCGACACCCTGTCCCCTCGCGGCAGTGTCTTCAGCTGGCTTAGTGAAGTTTCCTCCAGTGTTTTGGCTGGTAGAGGACTGAGAAAAAAATTATAGCCCCATTTTTAGCCTTTTTTTTCTTTTTATACTTACAGGATTTACCGAAAATCATATCTACCATTCTTTAGGCCGTCCCATGTGCCAGGCCCTTTGTACACGCCTTCTCCTTACAGACACATAAGGACACAGGTAGGTACTTTTATTGCCTGTTTTACAGAAACGAACATTGAGGCTCAGGTTAAAGAATTTGTCAATGTCCCCTCGGGTAGGAACTAGGGGACCAGAGTTCAAACCCACATCTCTGATTCTCAAGCCCTAGTTCTCCCTTCTGTTGAGGGCCATGCAGACTGCATGAGACAGGCAGCAGCAGGAAAGGGCAGGATCAAAGAGGTGACGGCAGACTTCGAGCAAAGCCTGAGCCTGCCAGAGGGCCAGCGGGAGCTGGGATGCAGGAAGGGAGCCAGGCCAGACTACTGGCTCTCCTCCTGTGGTCATCTTGGAGCCAGTACAGTCTTGGATGTGGCGGCTACAGGATAAGAGCTGGGACCTATCAATTCAGCATCTCACGCAGATGAGGCAGATTAGAAAGTGGGGGAGAGAAGGGGATGGGGGGCAGGGAGCGTTGTTGGAGGAGGCTGTGCCAACAGCCCAGAGGAGAAGCGGTGGCAAGGGGAGGGGCAGTGGAATGGGCAGGTGTGAGAGGAGGAAAAGAAATGACCGGATGGGCCATGAGTTGGGCCTGGAGTGAGCCGAGGGGACTTTCCCCAGACTGGCAGAAAGCATGCAGTCACTGTTCTGGGTGACGGTCACTAGGCAGCTTACACAGTCCGGAGACACTCACTGTCCCATTCGTTGCCCAAGTACGTCTTGGGCTTTTGTTGGGAGGCAGGCAGTGAGCCAGGTCTGGGGGCAAAGCAGGGGATGAGAGTGACCGTGGGCTGCCTCCGTGGAGCTCACAGCCCAGCGAGATAGACACCACCACCAAGAATGTGCTCTGAGCGAGAGTCTCCCCTCTGCTCTCCATTCCTTCTTTCCTCTGGAGGCACAGGGCCTGAGAGCTGCCAGGGCCCTGGGGCTGAGCTCCTGTGGGGAGAGGGGAGTGGTTGACACCCCTCCCCGGGCACTGTTCCTCAGCCAAAGCCGATTCTTACCCAGAACATGCTCGATGCCACGCACATTCCCGGACCCTTTCCGCACCTGTTCCCATTCTTCCATTTCACAGGAGGAAATTTTTTTTCCTTATGTTTTCTTTTTGTCTCAGTTCCATCAGAAGCAGTTGTGCATGCCCATCAAAATGAGTGCTGTGAAATTTCAAAATAATGAAACACCACTATACATCTATTAGAATAGCTGAAAATTAACTCTGAAATTATCCAGTGCTAGCTAGGGTGCAGAGCAGTTCATACATTGCTGGCGGGGATGCAAAATGGTTCAGCCACTTTGGAAAATAATTTGGGAGTTTCTCACAAAGTAAAACATACACTTACCACACAACCTATTCATTCCACTCTTAGGTAGTTACCCAAGAAAAATAAAAACATGTTCATATAAAAACCTGTATGTGGAACTGGAGACCATTATCCCAAGAAAAGTATCTTAGGAATGGAAAAACAAGCACCACGTGCACTCTCTAATGATTAGGAGCTAATTGATGGGCACAGGGGCACAAAGAGATGGAAAGGTCATTGAAAATCAAGACGGGGGAGGGGTAAAAACTGATCTATCGGGTACAATGAACACTATTTGGGTTGTGGGCACACTAAAAGCCCTGACTTAAGCATTATAAAAGGTACCCATGTAACATAAACATTTGTACCCTCTTAATATTTTGAAATAAAAAATAAATTAAAAAACCCAACCTACATGCACATGTTTATAATAGCATTATTCATAATCACCCCAACTGGAAATAGCACAAATGCCCGTCAGCTAGTGAATGGATACAAACAACAACGACATCAGCAGGGCTATGTCCATCCCCCAGAATGGAGCACCGTCCGGCAATCAATAGGACCGAACGACCCGTCTGCACACCACCATGGATGAACCCCAGAAGGGTGCTGAGTGACGGACAGGATCACCAGCTTTTTAAAAAGACCGCTTCACATAGTCCCACCATGCCAGACCAATAAAAGAGCTACAATAATATGTAACAAATAACTATACACAGATATGTTATCGCTTTTTAAATATTACCATAAAAATATAAAAAATAGGTATTTCTTTGAAATATATTCTTTATTATTTACTTTTCTGTTACATAAATGCTATTTAAACAAAACATCAGTAGGATTAGTTAGTGGCAATTGGTAGTAATGAATAGCAAGACTAATTAACATATGTGAGAAAAATATAACAATTTTTATACTGTATCTTCTGGTACAACAATTTATTTTAACTTTTAAAAATTCCTTATTGGATATTTAAGTTTTATAGGTTAATTATTATATATTCTTAAGATATATAAATGTAAGACTTCCAAAAAGGAAAACATAAATACAATAGGATTAATGAAATAGATATTATATAAATTTAATAAAAATAAGTGACATTCCTTTTGTCCCATGCTACAGTAGGATATTTTTATTCTTTCAGCTTCCTTTGTTAATAATACTCCAAATTGCCTGGGCATGTAGGACATCCATCTTTTCTTTTTATATAATGATACACCCAGAGACAAGTGTAAAATGCACTTTGACTTGCAGCTCTGCTCTTCTTGAGTCTGCGACGCACTGTCCTAGCGTCCTAGCAGGCGTCCCAGGCGTGACATGGAATGCCGGGGGCTTTGCTCGCTAGCAACAGCGGGTTTCAGACTCGGAGGAATACATTTCCGCCTCTCCACAGATATCCATCTTCTTTTTATGTGTAGGCTCTCTTTAGACCAGCCTTGTCTGCTAGCCCAGCTGTTTGTCAATAAGGTCTATTGCACCCGCAAATTCATCATACAGGTGAGCCCTGTCTAAAATGTCCATCATTCTAAAACACTTCAAAGCACATTGGATGTCATCCTAAGTTAAACCTCTTTCTCAGGGAAAAAAATGGTTTTAAAGCACAGAGGTAATTGGATTCCAATTCAGTTACAGTTTAAGTAAAGAAATTGAGAAAGTCCTGTTTAACTTGGCTATCTTTTCCTGCTGATAATTTTTTGAGTTTCAAAGCAATCTTCTTCCAAGAAATGAGTCATTTTTTTCATTGGATGAGTTTTTGTCACAACCTACACCTAAATGGAGCAAGTCAGATGCACTTAGTTCGTCCTTTCTATAGCTTCTTCAAAGATTATGAAACAGTTTTAGAGAAACAGCATATACATTTTCATTTTACAGTAACTCTTTTCTCCATTCTTATCCTCGATGTATTTCTAAATCAGAGACGGACATTGCTCTTATTCCACACTTAGAAAATATGGTTTTATAGTAGGCCAACATTTTAACATCTTTTCTTTAGACATCTTATAGATGTCTAAGAAGGCTATCTCCTTCCACTTCCATAAATCAAAAATCTCATAAAGTGCTTCTGCATGCTTTGAGAAAACTGAAAAGTAACCAAAAATTTCATTATGATAGTGTCAATATTATAGGCAAGCAAATCATACCTCTTTTTAGAGGTGTTGTGTAAAGGTGCTTAGCAGGTAAGATTTTAAAAAATTTTCTTTGATAAGAAGTTTATGGGCTGGGTACAGTGGCTCATGCCTGTAATCCCAGCACTCTCGAGGCCAGAGGGGGAGGATCGCTTGAGCTCAAGAGTTTGAGACCAGCCTGAGCAAGAGCAAGACCCTGTCTCTAGTAAAAATAGAAAAATTAGCCAGTCATCATGGTGGTGCCTATAATCCCAGCTACTCGGGAGGCTGAGGCAGGAGGATTGCTTGAACCCAGGAGTTTGAGGTTGCAGTGAGCTGTGATGATGCCATTGCACTCTACCTGGGGCAACAGAGCCAGATGCTATCTCAAAAAAGAGGTTTATGGACTCAGTGGAATTTTCCAAAATTTACATTTTCACCATTTGCCAAACATGCAGATAGATACGTAGAGTCTAATTTGCATTTGGACAAAATATACACTATCTTATGTTTTATATATTCTGTGATTTCATCATGGTCTTCGTAGAAATCAGGAAAACAACTTGAAACTCCATTCTCAAATAAAAATACCTAAGAGCTATGGAGAACATGTTTTGGTTACATGATTCAACAGATTGCTCGATATAATATAGAATGTGTGCTTGTTGGAATAGCTCACAGAATTAGCTCTACACTGTAAGAGTCAACCTATCTGTTATCAAAATTTCCCCTTTTGTTCCCACTCCAGTCATTTCAGTTGCAACCTCTGAATCAGGAAATGTAACTTTAGTCAGCTTCATAAAGCACCAAGGCAACAATATGATAATGAGAGTTTGTTTGTGTGATATTCCCAGGCTAATTCAGTGCCTGCTATTTTCAACTGGGCATTAGCGTCTTTTTGGAAGATGAAAAAAACTTGATCGATCGGTTGATTGATTAAAAGTACCCATCTCATCCCAGACTGGTGAGATTTAGCTTCCGTATTGGTGGACAGATCTCTCCCTCCCTGGGCAGGGCTGCTGCAGCCAGCCCAAGAGGTACTCACCCCCCCCCCCCCCCCCCCCCGCGAGGACAGCAGAAGAACATCTTTGGGGACAAAGCAAGAATATGTCACCTCCTCAAACTGGAGCTGGTTTTCAGGGTGACTTTTCTAGACTGCAGCGCAGCTGTTCAACTGTGTAGATGGAGAGGAGGGAGGTGATGCTGTAATCATCATAGCTGCTTCTGGGCCTGACATGTGACTGAGAAGTGGGGGAGCTACGCACTGCAAGCAATCTGAGGATCTCACTGACGATACCCGCAGTTGTCTGTGCTGGGCAGGGGCAAGCAGAGGGAGCAGGCGCAGCTCCTCGGTGCAGCCTGCATTCATGGGGGAGGGAGCAAACTGGGTGTGCAGATTAGATGCACTTTTGTCATCAGTGGCAGGACTGTGCCATTCAGCACCCTGGGAATGAGGAGGTCTCCTGTCAGATTGGGAAGGGCCAGGCAGGTCAGCTGGCTGGAACAGATTCCTAGGAAAGACAGAGGCCGAGGCTGCCAGGCCATAGGTTAGCCCCAGCCTCCCAGCAGGCAAGGCCCGTGGGAGGGGATGAGACACCCTCAACCTACAGCCTGAGCACCAAGGAGCAACAAGATGAACAGGAAATGCCTTTTATTGTTGGATAATTACATTATTTTTAGCTTGTTGCTACTACAGAGAAAAGGAATCATCAGCTATAAATAAATTTAAATAAATTTTTTAAGTAAAGGGAAAAAGAAAAGCCATCAAAATTAAGAAAATCAGACCATTAAAATGCCTAAAGGTGCATAAATGTTCATAAAACATCCTCATGGGGAATAAGTTACTCAGACAGGGGAAATCAGTGGTTGGGGGTGTTCGGTGCTGGGGACATTCGTGTGTGCCCAAATTGCTTTTGATGAGTCTATTTTTGCCACAGTGAGATGCTGGTTCTGTTGGGCAATGTCGTTTTCCCATGCCTCTCGGAGTGACAGACGCCAGGAAGCTGGCGGAGATGCAGGGTTTGTCAGAGGACAGACACGGGATCCAGAAATAGGCCAGAGCCAGTCAAGAGTGATGAAAAGATACACAGGCCCAGCGAGGCCGGGGTGGTGGTGGTGGGGGGTGGGGCCAGCCTCCGCAGCAGTGTCAGGGGAAGGGTGAACAGCTTTTAGTCGACTCAGCTTTCTCAAGAACAACTGAGACTCACAGATCAACTTCTTGCCCTAGTCACTAGGGTGGGTCCAGCTGCTGCCGAGATGTGTCAGTAAGTTCAGTTGCAAGCTGGAGGAAGCAAGGAGCTCATGTAATTGGCAATAATTTTTGCGTTTCCAATCAGTCATTTTAACTTCATGTGACAGTCATAGCTAACCATGTGGATTGGATTACTGTCTCCCAGCCACTGACTCCTGCAGGAACAAGGACTTTTAGAGATCTGCTTCTAAATGATGTAACTCTCTCAGAAAAGTAACTTAAAGTTTCCTACTCTGTGACTGCATTCATTTCCATGGCAGCAGAATGTGTTCCCAGAATCGCTGGCAGCTACAGCTGTGAACAGGGAGAACTTAGCTCCTGGGGCAAGGAGGAGCGGGCACCAGGTCTCCCAGCCTCCTCGCGTTAAGGACCTGTTATGCCTCAAGCAGTCTCAGTTCTAGGGAAGAAAGGTGAGTAAGCTGTTCCTGACTGTGGAGAGTGTACCCTCCAGGTTTCTGATGTTATCCAAGTTATCCCCAGAAAATGGTGACTAAATTTTGTCAAACAAAAACAAATCCAGAATTAAATAGGGAGAGACTTTAATTAGAAAGAGTATTGCAATATGGAGAATGCTCCCATCTCAGAAATCTGTAAGCGTCTCAAAATCAAACAGAAGGCTGGGTATGGCTCACACCTGTAATCCCAGCCACTTTGGGAAGCCAAGGCAGGAGGATCACTTGAGGCCAGGAGTTTGAGACAAGCTGAGCAACACAGTGAGACCCTATCTCTACAAAAAATAAGAAAAATTAGCTGGGAGTGGCAGCACACACCTGTAGTCCCCGTTACTCAGGAAGCTGAGGCCAGAGGATCGCTGGAGCCCAGGAGTTAGAGGCTACAGTGAGCTATGGATCATACCACTACACTTCAGCCTGGGTGACACAGCAAGACCCTGTCTCCAAAAAAAAAAAAAATTCAAACAGAAAAAGATCTTTCTTTTACAGGGTAAAGGAGGAGCAAGCAGTAGAGATAAGCAAAGTCTCTGGAGGGGAGCTGAACAAGCCTGGGGTGACCGGAAAGCGCTTGCTGTGGTCAGCCAGTTCCCAGGAGGAGCTGATAAGGGGTCACGTTCCACATTTTTTCATGTTTGGCAGGCTTGGAGGAAAGCAGACTTCAGGGACTGCAGGAAAGAGAGGAGCCTGCCTAAGGTCTGGTCAGGGCAGGAATCGGGCATTGTGGATGGTGGGTCAACCTACAGGAGGCGCCACTTTTGCTGAGTGGCAGAGCCTCAGCAAAGGTGACTGGCGTGCACAGAGCCTCTGCCTCTACGCTGCCTTCCTCAAGCACATCCAATCACCAGCCGCTCGCACATCCACACAGACAGGCTCGTGGGCTCCTTTCCTGTGGGGACTTTGATGGCTTCTCTATATTTTATAGTTTTCTAGGCCACAAACAGCAGCGTCCCTTCTGATGGGTAAAATTCAGCCTAATTAAACTCAAAGCACACGTAATAGACAAATAAAAATAAGGAAACAGGTTCAGATATATTCCTTTGTTTTGTGAATAGAAAAGCCAGGAGAATGGAAATAGGATTTATAACTCCCAGACCATGAGAGAAAAAATACCATAAATAAAACTTGACCTGTCTAACAAAAAGCAAAAAAGGGGGGCAGACAAAAAAGCATGGTCAATAGAAAACTCAAAATTTTCCTCTATTATATTTTCAAATAGCTTGTCCAACCCTTGAGTGTTAGGAATCAACCAAACATATCATTAAGTATAACAAATTGTGATAAGTTATTATTAGTTAGAAGAAAGGCATTCAAACTGGGTTTGTTGAAAACCGAGTTAGATGATTTGCAGGTGTTATCTGTCGCAATACAGCAAACCACTCCAAAAGGTAGTGGTTTAAGACAAAAATGATTTATCATTTCTCATAATCCTGTGAGCTGGTGATCTGTGCAGTTCTTCTGCTGGTCTTGCCAGGATCACTCACGTGGCTGCTGTCAGCTGACAGCTCCACCAAGACTGGGGAGACCTGGATGTCCCCAGTACATGTCTGGCAGTTGGTGTTGGCTGGTCCGGAAATATGAAGAACCAAACGGAAACCACACCCCCAAAGAGGAGCACGAGCCCCTTAGAAACGGACACCAACCAAAACCAGGCAACCAAAATGACAGAAGAATAATTCCGAATGTGGATAATAAGAAAATTCAACGACCTGCAAGAACAACTCCATAACCAACACAAAGAAACCACAAAAAGCCTCCAGGACCTGGAACAAAAATTCACTAAAGAAATCGATACAATGAAGAAAAGTTTAACCGAACTTCTAGAAATGAAGAATTAATTCAGGGAACTACAAAATTCAGTGGAAAGCCTCAAGAACAGGGTAGATCAAACAGAAGAAAGAATCTCAGAGATTGAAGATAACACCTTCCAATTAAATAAATCAGTCACAGAGATACAGCAGAGAAACAAGAGAAAAGAGCAAAGCCTACAAGAGATGTGGGATTGTGTGAAGAAACCTAATGTGAGGGTCATAGGGTTACCAGAAGGGGAAGAAGAAAACACTCAAGGGTTGGACAAGCTATTTGAAGATATAATAGAGGAAAATTTCCCAGGCCTTGCTAAAAATCTTGATATACAAGTTCAAGAAGCTCAGAGGACCCCTGGGAGATTCAATGCAAACGGGAAGATATAATGACATGCACTCCTCAGACTGACCAAAATATCAACTAAAGAGGCCCTTCTAAGAGCTGTAAGATGAAAAGAACAAGTAACATACAAAGGAAAGCCAATTTGAATAACACCAGACTTCTCTACTGAGACTTTACAAGCAAGGAGAGATTGGAGCCCCATTTTCACTCTTCTGAAACAGAACAATGCCCAGCCTAGAATCTTCTTCCCTGCAAAACTAAGTTTTGTATATGAAGGACAAATCAAGACATTCTCAGATAAGCAAAGACTGAGGGAATTCACAAAGACAAGACCAGCCCTTCAAGAAGTACTCAAAACAGTGTTACCCATGTATCAGCACAATAAACACCCACGAATGTAAATCTACTCAAAGCTAAAGATCAAAGCCCAGATACCACAATGGCTCAAGAGAGAAAACAAAGCAACAAAATTCAACCCAACATAATGAACAGAAATCTGCCCCACCTATCAATTATCTCAATAAATGTGAATGGCTTGAACTCCCCACTCAAGAGACATAGGCTGGCCGAATGGATAAAAAACACAAGCCAAGGATCTGCTGCCTTCAGGAAACACATCTAACCTGCAAGGATGCAATTAGACTAAAGGTAAAGGGGTGGAGAACAATATTTCAAGCAAATGGAAGCCAAAAAGAAGCTGGCCTGGTGGTGCTGATTACAGATAACTCAGTTTTTAAATCAACAAAAGTAATAAAAGACAAAGAAGGTCACTATATAATGGTGAAGGGTACAGTTCAACAAGAAGACATAACAATTCTAAATATATTGCACCCAACCTTGGTGCACCCAGATTCATAAAGCAAACTCTACTTGATCTAAACAAAAGGATAAACAACAACACCGTAATAGTCAGAGACTTTAACATCCCACTGACAGTACAGGACAGATCCTCCAAACAAAAAATCAACAAAGAAATAATGGACTTAAGTGGAACTCTAGAACAAATGGGCCTGACTGAAATTTGCAGGACATTCTACCCCAAAATCACTGAATATACGTTCTTCTTATCAGCTCATGGGTCATTCTTTAAGATTGACCATATCCTAGAACACAAAGCACGTCTCAAACAATTTAAAAAAATAGAAATTATACCATGTATCTTTTCAGACCACAATGGAATAAATATAGAAATCAATCCTAACAGGAGTTCTCATTTCTACACAAAGTCATGGAAACTAAACAACCTTCTGCTGAATGATCACTTCATAAACAAGGAAATCAAGATGGAAGTCAAAAGATTCTTTGAACTAAATGACAAAGGTGACACAAGTTACCAAAACCTGTGGGACACAGCTAAAGCAGTCCTGAGAGGAAAGTTTATTTCCATAAATGCCTATATGCAAAAGTCAAAAAGATCACAAATAGACAACCTAATGAATCTTCTCAAAGAGCTGGAAAACGAAGAACAGACCAACCCCAAACCCAGCAGAAGAAGTGAAATCATTAAGATCAAATCATAACTAAACAAAATTGACAACAGGGAAACTATGCAGAAGATTAATAAAAAAAAAAAAGTTGGTTCTTTGAAAAAAATAAACAAAATTGACACACCATTGGCTAGACTAACGAAAAGCAGAAAAGAAAAATCTCTAATAACCTCAATCAGGAACAATAAAGGAGAAATCACAACTGGTGCCACAGAGAGACAAGATATAAATTATGAATACTACAAAAACCTCTATGTGCACAAACAAATTACGGAGGAAAGGGACAATGTCTTAGAAACACACAGCCTCCCTAGGCTCAACCAGGAAGAAATAGAATTCCTGAACAGACCAATATCAAGTACTGAAATTGAAACAGCAATAAAAAACCTTCCTAAAAAGAAAAGTCCTGGGCCAGATGGTTTCACACCCGAATTTTACCACACCTACAAAGAAGAACTGGTGCCTATCCTGCAGAAATTATTCCACAACATAGAGAAGGATAGAACCCTCCCCAACACATTTTATAAAGCAAACATAACCCTGATACCAAAACCAGGAAAGGATGCAACAAAAAAAGAAAACTACGGACCAATATCCCTTATGAATATAGATGCAAAAATTCTCAACAAAATCCTAGCCAATCAAATCCAGGTGCTTGTCAAGAAAATAATTTGGCCGGGCGCGGTGGCTCAAGCCTGTAATCCTAGCTCTCTGGGAGGCCGAGGTGGGCGGATCGTTTGAGCTCAGGAGTTCGAGACCAGCCTGAGCAAGAGCGAGACCCCATCTCTACTACAAATAGAAAGAAATTAATTGGCCAACTAATATATATAGAAAAAATTAGCCGGGCATGGTGGCGCATGCCTGTAGTCCCAGCTACTTGGGAGGCTGAGGCAGCAGGATTGCTTGAGCCCAGGAGTGTGAGGTTGCTGTGAGCTAGGCTGACGCCATGGCACTCACTCTAGCCTGGGCAATAAAGTGAAACT